>PYAF01004992.1:0-14334 GCA_007407185.1 Glycine tomentella | reverse complement strand
AGTAGTGACTGAAGCTAAGGGAAGGGTCTCAACTTTTTCTTTTTACATTAGGACCCAAAACCGTATTTGCACACTGTGATTTAGTGTGGAACATATTACTAAAAACTTGCCTAAATCTTTTAATAATATCCGTGAGTAGGAAATTACATCAAAATATGGGAATGAAGACATTTTATTTGTTGCTCTACTTGGAGAAGATGAAATGCTGGACAATGGACACTCCCTTAGGATAAAAGTTGTAACTGATAAAGCACTTGTGCAAATAAACTTGTGCCAAAATTGAGTTACCACAGTCAGCTTTGGCCTGGTCCTTAGCACTCTTCACACAATGCTCACCATCAATACCAACATTGGCGAAACAACCCTCACACTACCCGAACAAAGAGAGACTGGTAAGTCCTAATGTAGAACCTATTTTTCCACCGCTTTTCACAACATTTTCCACCATACAAAATAGAGTCCCTTCGCCCCTTAACCCCTCATAATCACTCCCATAAACTGTAACACCTTTAACCAAATTGACAAGAGAAGTTAGTTCTATGTATTAAATTTTGTTTTCAACTTTTATATAGTATTTTTATGTGTAATTTCTTGCTATTTGAAGTGTTCAGGTATGAAAATTAAGTAACAAAGATATCATAAAGTAAGGGCATAATTTTCATATTCAGCTTTTTTGAACATTTTTTGAATTTGTAAGTTGGTGACGATGAATTTCCTGTTGATGGAGTCAAGTAGAAACATGGTATTATTTGTGCCATGTTCATCTCATGTCAATATCCTTTCAAAAGTGTTTATCCTTCCATTATAACACATGTATGGATATTCTTGGTTTCAAGACCCTTCCAATTGAAGGAGTAAAGGTTGTTGATCCCCAAGTTAGAATTGGTTTTTTTCTTTCTCAAGATTTTACACGCTCAAAGGTGGAGAGACCTGGCGGCTCAAGTAGTACCCTTATGGCGGAGAGAGAGATGATAATCATGACAATGAACACATTACCAGTGTTCTATTACGAGAAGATGGTAGGCTACAAGTCTTCAACTTTTACAGATCTAGTGTTTGCTGGTGTGAGAATTGAAGTAGGTCAGAGGAAAGGAAAATTTAATCATGTTGCTTCTACCAACCCTGGTAATAGGGGACCCAGGATGAGTGGTGAGAGGAAGAATGAGGGAAAAGCTCATGTGTGACTGTTGTTCCCACATGGCCAAACTTTTCACAAGCCCTTTATAATCCCCTCTACCAATATCCTCCCCAGCAATATCACTACTCAGCCAATATCAGTCTGGCCCACTACCCACCACACTACCAATCAAGAACGCCCAATCAACCACAAAGGCCACCCCTAAACTGGCCACGAAATCCACCCTTTGTACCACCAAGACCAAATATCACGCCTAATACCAACCAAAACAGCAACCAGGGAATGCATTTCCCAAAAAGGAAGCTTGTAGAATTCACTCCAATCTTAATATCATATGTTGACTTACTCCAATATCTGCTCAACAATGCAATGGTAGCAATAAACCCAACAAGGATTCCTCAACCTCCATTCCCTCGAGGATACAACCCGAATGTGGCATGTGCTTATAAAGGTGGAGCCCCAGGGCATTCCACTGACCATTGTATGGCTCTGAAAAATAAGGTGCAATGTTTGATTGATGCAGGTTGGCTGAAATTTCAGAAAGACAATCCCAATATGCAAACTAACCCACTCGTGAACCATGGGAGTTCTTCTATGAGTGCAATAGGGGATCCAGAGACATAGGAATTGAAGAGAAAGGAAGGACCTTTTGTGGTGAAGAAGGATTTCTCGGGTGGAGCACTGATACTCACAAACATGGATGGTGAAGAGTTGCCTTCGCCTGTGAATTCTAACACTGTCAATCAATACTATGCGCGACGTTGGGGGCGATTTGAAGATTTGTTGTTGGATATTTCTAAGGACTCATTAGGATTTTCATGTTTATGTTGTTATTGTAAACAACAACCACAACGTTAATAGTATGGATGAATTTGATGTTATCATCTCTCATTTTAGACATGGCAGCGGAACCCGAACCCGTGAATATCTGCCCGAATCTCACCCCCGCCCCGTAATAAATAATATTAAAAAATAAAATAAAAAATTATTATTTTTTAAATTTTTTTTAATTGAATTGATTGATTTTGTTTTGTAATTTTTAAATTATGATCCTATATTTTAAATGTGGGTTTGTTATTATTATTTTTTTATTACGTAATTAGCTTTTTTGTCCTATTTTTCAATAAAAAAAGTTTTTTATTTTTATTTTTTAAAATTTTAATCAAATAGCGAGGACGGGGCGGGGCAAGGATGAGTTTTAAAACCCGACGGGATTCGGGGGCAGGGGCGGGGGCGGGGACATGGAGTGCAATACTCGCCCCCGCCCCGTTGCCATGCCTATCTCATTTTCTCACAATTATATCTTTGCATATTTATTCAACTTTCACTGGAATATGAATATATGCCGCTGGTTTGTTTGCTCATGTGACCTGTGCTCCAGAGTTGATCTCCAAGTCTGCCTAATCAAAAATTTGTGCGTTCTACATGTTTGGTGGGGTGCCATAAACGATGAATAAAATTGAATAAACATTTGATTGACTATGTTTCAATCCAATAAATAAGAAATACAGACATGCATGCGACCTCATCTTGTCTTAACTTAATATGTCAATTGAAATTTTTTAAAATATTTCTCTCCCTTGAAAATTCTCTTTCGAGAACATGCACATTTTCATTGATTTCTTCTTTTCTTTCATTTCTTCTTGCTACAAAGGCATGACAGACAACAGCAACAGATACCTCCAAACCCTACATCGGGGCAAGCACAGACACCACACATAGGCTCCAAGCGAACCTAGGTGCAGAAAAGAGGTTCTCACCTTATAGGTCAAAAACCCGCAAGGGCAAGCCTAAGCAAAAGTTAAGGTATATATGTATAAAAAAAAAAGGAAATGAAAATAAATGAAAAACGAAAATAAGATAAAAAAAGAAAAAACAATCACGAGCATTTGTTTATTCTTAATGATCTCTTTGCATCTAAGGGTGTTGTTCATCAAACATTTTGTGTTGAAACACCACAACAAAATAGAATCGTAGAAAGGAAACATCAACATATTTTAACCATAGCAAGAGCACTCTTGTTTAAAGTTAAAATGCCAAAAAAATTCTTGAATTTTACTATTTCTCATGCTTTATATATAGTCAACAGACTACCATATAACACCCAATAGTTGCAACTTCGTCAACAAACTTCCTTCACAATAGGGTAAAATAATGAGAACAAACTTCATATATCTTTGAACATGTAAAAGTTGGATGCCATTACCAAAGACCGTGCCTAGAACAAATTACTTTTACAAATGATGGCAGACTTAAGCTAACGCCTTAATTTGAAAAATCGGGTGAATCCAAATTCCACAAGCTAAGCAACAAACACACATTCAAAAGTAAAAAATAAGAACAATGCCTATTTTGTAAACTAAACATCCAGCACATAGAACCTTATTTTATAAAGTTTGGATTTTGTAAGGCACTGTCAAACTTCATCTAGGTAACAGTAATAAGTTATACATTCCTTCAAGTACATATCTTATAACTAAACATAGTTCCACTAGCAAGTTGAAATCAATTAAATAACTTCTTAAACTAAACTAATAATGGAAGTGTTTGTAGCTTCCCATGAATGAATGTTTTCTACTTCCCTGAAGATTCTAACTGTTCTGACAATATTGGAGCTGCATATCCAAAAGGAAAGTACTGAAATCCAGAGCACACATCACAAGATACAAAATAAAAGATAATGCTTAGTTAAGGGATTAGAAAAGGGAAACATAAAGGTACTTGGACTGTCCTAAAACCGTACTCAGAGGCTCCATACATATACCGATAGTCCACTAAAACTTTCATAATATTTTACTTAGAGGGCAAATCTTGTGGATCAATTATTTTGAATGAAAGGATGTTTCCTGGTTGATTATTATCTCTCTTTTCTTCCTTCGAATCTGAAAAGATAAAGGTCACATAAATGCTAAAAGCACAAAAAAATTGTCCAAAATTGTGGTCACCACTTACAATATGGTGTTTCTACCATTAAAATGACAAACTTAGGCAGGAGTAAAATTTGAATTGGGAAAAGGTCAATGCAACATATAGGCGATTTGTTGCAGAAATAAATTTAGTTATATCCATTGAACAAATAAATGAGACAACTAGAATGAAAAATTTAAAAATTGAAATAATATCATAACACAACTATAATCAATATAGCTGTGTTGAAGTAGTCACCTGTCAGCTTCTAGTTAACTAGTGCAGTTAGTGACGGTTATGATAGTTAATATAAAGGAATTGGGAACAGATTGTAAACAGTGAAATAATTCTCAATGATTCTGTGACTCATTTTCTTTCATTGAACTCTCATTTTATTTCCTCAATCCTAATGAAAATCCAGGAATTCCTCTTGTTTCTAAGCTTCTCACAGGCTGAAATTATCAGTTGTGGTCCAGATCTGTATGGATGGCATTGAAGATGAAGAATCAGTTGTTTCATTGATGGCACTCTTCCTAAACCTACATCAGGCAGCGTTGAATTTTCTTGACATAGATGTAATAGTTTGGTGTTATCATGGACCACCTATACTATTATAAATCAATTGTTCAAAGTGTTCTTTGGATGGAGACCCCATACTTTGGTGTAATACTTTAGTATAATTTTTCTTTCCATCAATCCCAATTAGCTTGGGTTAAAGGTGCTGTTGATGTTGTTCTATAGATGGATACAGCTTTTGATGTGTGGAAAGACCTCAAAGAAATGTGCTACCAGGGAGAGATATTTCGCATTTCTGAATTGCAAGAGGATCTACTGGTTTAAGCAGGGAGATCTTCAGTTACAGAGTATTTTACTCATTTGAAATGCTTATGGTAGGAATTAAATAATTTTCGTCCCATACCATCTTGCACTTGTGAGGTTCCATGTGTTTGTGAATTGGTTCCAAAGATTGGACAATACAGAGAAAATCATCAAGTGATCAGGTTCTTGAAGGGACTCAATGAACAATATTCAGCTGTGAGGTCCCAAATCATGTTCATGCAACCACTCCCCAATCCCCAGCATTAGTACACTGTCTTCTTTTCTAATTAAGCAAGAATATCAATAATGTGGTCCATTTGATGGATCTATAATTCTTGCAAATTTGAATGAGAACTTTAATGGAGGTAGAGGAAGGTCCAAAGGTAGAGGAGGCAGAAATCAAAGTCAGTTCAATGGAGGTAGTAGAGGCAATTACATGGAAAAAAGCCAAAGTATAAAAGTTTGCTCATACTGTGGTCGAATTGGTCATACTGCTAAAACATGCTAAAGAAGCATGGATATCCTTCCTCAATTCAAAAGGGGGAGTGCAGTGAACAATTTTGTTATTCCAGGAGATTCCATGTCGAATGATGATCAAAGTGTTGATTCTATGGCTTTTCAAAAAGAAAACATGGAGAATGAATGCAGGAGTTACTTTGACTACAAAACAGCATAATGCATTCATAGCACCAATAAAATAATTTTCCTTCCTCAACATTCAGGTATAATAACTTGTAGGCTGTAGCTTATCCAATTTATCTCAACCAAATTCTTGGATACTTGATACTGGAGCCTAGATCATTTGACTCATTCCCTTGACCAATTTCAGAGTTACAGGAAAGTCAAAACCATACAAATAAGACTACCTGATAATACCTTTCATTACCATTGTGTATGACCGTAGTCGGCATACATGGTTATTTCTTATGAAACAAAAGTCAGAGGTATCAATACACATTGTTAATTTTGCAAACCTCATTCAAACACAATTTAATAGAAAAATAAAATGTATCAGATCAGATAATGAAAAATAATTTATTCTTAATGATTTTTTTGCATCTAAGGGTGTTGTCCATCTAACATCTTGTGTGAAAAACACCACAACAAAATGGATTCGTAGAAAGGAAACATCAACATATTTTAACCATAGCAAGAGCACTCTTCTTTGAAGTTAAAATGCCAAAAATATTCTAGAAATTGACTGTTTCTCATGCTTTATATTTAGTCAACAGACTACCATATAACACCCAGCAGTTGCAACTTCGTCAACAAACTTCCTTCACAACAGGGGAAAATAATGAGAACAAACTTTATATATCTTGGATCATGTAAAAGTTACGTGCCATTACCAAAGATCGTGTCTAGAACGAATTACTTTTACAAATGATGGCAGACTTAAGCTAACGTCTTAATTTGAAAAATCAGATGAATCCAAATTTCATAAGCTAAGCAACAAACACACATTCCAAAGTAAAATATAAGAACAATACCTATTTTATAAACTAAACATCCCAGTCACATAGAAAATAATAAATTAATCACACATCGAAGTTTGTAGTTAGATAATGGTACAAACAAATTTTACATATGTCAGAGTATATATTATTTATTTTACTAATTATATTTTAATATATTATTAAAATTTATAATATAAATAAATAAATAATTTTCTATTTGTATAATAAATAATTAAGAGTCTTTTTTGTCTTATTTCTAAGAAACATAGACCCCTTTAAAATATATTAATTGTTAATTTTTCATAGTCTTAACTTATTATAAATTTCATAAATGATATATCCATTAACTTCCTACTAGAATAGATGCATTCATTGTGATATTGACAATATAGTATATTGTATTTTGTATTTACACAAATATATTGGGCTAAAAATAGTATTTTGTATTCACACTAAACGTTTTCCTGGAGAGGTTATCTAACAATTTAAACAGTAATATAAAGTTAAAAAAAAAAAGAAATCAATTTTAAAGTTAGAAATAAAATAGAGATAGGTTGAGAGGGATGGACAGATAAGAATTATAATGTATACGGATGAAATAAAAGATAGTCGAGAGAGTATGAAAAATAAGACTCAAATTTCTTAATTCTAAATTAAATTACAAAGTGAATTTTTGTAAACCAATTTTAAAGGAATTTTCAATTGGCAAATTACTTTAAAATTATGTTATACACTAAATATTAACTTAATACTTTTGAAAAAAGAGATGATTAGGCGGGGCGTTGTTTTATGAAATATAATAGTAGTGTTATATATAGAGACAGAGAGTTGTGATACAAACTTCCATAGTTCTATTTACTTCAAAGATTTGGATCTTTCAACGCAGCTGCAGCAGCGAATCCCATTCAGGCAACGGACAAATACACTCGTTGGACTGTAGAGGAACGCAGGTATGTCTGTGAAAGAAACACATTTCTTTTAAGACTTTATTATATGTTTGTTTCTCGTTTAAATTTCTGAAATGGGTTCTTCTTGGATTTTTACTCAGTTCTATTCACTTGATTTGGATCTTTCAACTCCAAAAGAATGGCTCAAAATCGTGAGAACGCAGCTGCAGCAGCGAATCCAATTCAGGCAAAGGAGAAATACACCCGTTGGACTGTAGAGGAACACGGGTATGTCTGTGAAAGAAACACATTTCTTTTTAAGGCTTTATTATATGTTTGTTTCTCGTTTAAATTTCTGAAATGGGTTCTTCTTGGATTTTTACTTCACTCATTACTTCTTTTTTGTTTTAATCATTGTTTCTTTCTATTTTTCAAACATTTAATTATATTTGGGTCCAAGAAAAGTGACCAATGACAAAAATAAACGTAGCAAGTGAATTTATCTTCTTTGTAGAAAAGATTTCAATTGTCTTACATATTTTTGTTCTTCTTACTGGTTTCGATAATTCAAATTCTTTTCTTGACTAATTAACATGAAACGCTAGCTTTTGGTGAAGTTGTTTACTGTAATTTAATGCAAAAAAAGAATGATTTCTTTTTAATCATTAATCAGGAATCGTGGCAGAATGGGTTAATTGGTTTTTCTTGGATTTTTTTTACTTCATTTGATTGTTTCTTTCTTGTTAGAATTATTGTTTTCAAATATTCAGTATCTTTTTGCCTTTTTTATGATAGGTTGTTTCTTTACGGGCTTGAAGTATATGGCAAGCACTGGACAGAGATTTCCAAGAATGTTGTAGTGACAAAAACTCCAATCCAAGTAGCCAGTCATGCTCAGAAGTACTTCCTCCGTCAAAAAAAAGAAAATAAGAGAAGACCTAGCATACATGACGCTGAACCAGTAATGGCACAGCCACACAACACAGAGGTGCCAGAGCATCCGATCCAACAAGGGCTAAACCCACCAAACAATATAATAACCAAGGATTTTCTAGCAAATTTTAAATAAAAATCAAGAGGAAACTGCAGTAGTTTCATGGTATATTTCAGAATAACAGATTGTTACATTCTTTTTCTTCTATCAGTTACTTGCATTCTTTCTTTCTCCTTAATCCTCTATGGTTCAGTTCTATCATACAACTAACATAGCAAATTCTTTCAATTATGTTCAAATCTCAATAGTTGTTTTGGTTTTTTTGGTACAGAAATCCCAATAGCTTGGCAAGCTAATATGATTCATTTTATACAACTATTAATAGAAACTAGTATAGTACCCGTGCAGACGCACGGGTAGCTGCAAAATTAAATGTATAATCTAATTGTATGCATACAAACTGTGTAAAACTTAGTAAATCAAAACTAAAACTAATAAGACTGGAATATGTAATATATTTTATAAAAGATTGATAAACTTTCTGAAATAAAATTCTCACCAGTCGTCAAGAGATTTCACACAATGCTTCTGCCTATCTAGATGTAGAATCTGCCATCACACTGACAATATAACCTATATCTCTGTAATAAAACATAATGCTTTATCAGCTGAAGCACGGAGTAAGATTCTACAGGCCAAAGCATTTCCTTTTGTCAAGCAACCCAATTTTAAAAAGCTAAACCAATAATGGTGTTGAATAAAGAGAAGACACTGAACATAAATAATGCTTTCACTTGCAAGATAAAACAAATCATGTTAAAACTAAGAAAAATCCAGGTCCCATTAAGTATTAAGCTGATGGGAAAAAAATTACAATGTGAAGGATACGATACTCAGAAAGAACGTGCTCATCCTTTAAGACTTTTTCTCTAAATATCAGCCTTTGCTGATTAAGTGGAAGGCCAATTTCATTTGCAATTTTGTCTTTGAACAATGAAACAGGCATCAGAAATGATTTTGAATACAAGTTTTAGGGTTATACCATAACCTACATATATTTACCTCCAAAATAGGACTAGAAAAACGCAAGAATGACAGGAATAGATATTATAGCTTACATTTTTGTCCACTTGAAAACTGTAGAAGCGGGAATCTAATATACAATATAGAAACTATGGATCAATTTGGATAACCATCTCAAACAGTACTTATTAGAGGTAAAAAATAAAAGGAAACAAAGTAAAATGAATCAAAACTTTTCCCATTAATTAAAATTAACTTATATGCCTCAACTTCTTAAAAGCTCTCTCATTTAACTTTCCAATAAATAAAGATTAATAAATTGATTTTTAACTTGTAGGAAAAAATTGATTCATTTTAGCTCCTTATACCCTTTTATCTTCTTCTCTTATTTTCTTGTTGAAAAATTGATCCAACCTGGCACTAAGACATTAACAATCATATGGCCTCTTTTGTAGGAAAGCATGTGAACTAAAAACCATGAGAAACAAAATCAAGGCAATGTTAGCACATTTGTGATAGGGAACTCAGAAGAGCCTTGTGTTTAACCTCTGAGATTTATAGCCAGGTTTGCTTGAGCATCAGCTTCAGAGTTGTATTCCTAAAACATCAACAAACGGCACGTCATTTGGAAATAGATTACGAAACAGTGAGGTAAAAAATATGGGAGTGGTATTCTGAAAACAAAAGGATAAATATAGTGAGAACTGGATGCAAGTCTTCCTATAAGTAGGATGTATGATCCTAGCATTCGATAAATTGGGACGCAAGCTGTAGCATTCAATAAATTCGGAGGCAACTTATTGAGTTGCTTGATGACTTCCTCACCCCAGATGAACCATCATTTAGAGAAGCATCCCCACGCCCAACGCTGCAAGATTCAAACCACTTGGTTCCGAATCAGTTGTCGCTGCGGTTCCGTTAGCTGCTTTCTGTCTCAAAGCTAAACCCTTTCCTGTTCTCGATTTAATTTTGCTCTAATGACAGCATAAGAGGTTTGTGGAATTAGTGAACAAAATCTTCTCAACTACTTCAGAAACTGTTAAAACCCCACACTGCAAGCAAAAAGCTTAAATTTTCACAATGAGACGGCATTGTCTTGTTTAATAGAGGTGTAAAAAGGTTTTAAAGTGACTATGAATACAATCTAAAAACCTGTTCCTTGAATATATTTATTTATTCTAAAAAATTACAGCACCGAATTTCATTCTAGATGCATTCTCAGTTTCTCACCTTCATCCCTGTATTCTTGTCTGTCTATACAAGCATGCCCAACATATGCACTTACCAAAGCACAATAAATAACTTTGCTGGCTATTTTAACATGAATCATCCCAAAATATCAAATTCCCCTATGAAAGCTCCAATTGAAGGGAAGAAATCAGAAATTCCTCCTCCACCCTCTCACTTTTGTTTTATACAAGATACCTTTCTCAAATATTTCAGTAACACCAAAAGTATGAGGCAGCATTTGACAAGCAAAAGAAAACAGAATGTTACATTGGGGTGGAACCAAAATATACCACTTGTCTTAACCTTATGTCATATTCTGCTCTCATTTTAAAGTATAACCATCAAAATATACCATTTGGGCAAAGCTTTGTCTAGCCAGCACCTCTCAACCTGTGCAACTCCAGAACACAGCAAATAAAGAGAGTGAAAAATAAACTGGGCATGAATTGTACTGAATAACAACACTTGGATGAATAATTAGACAAGTTTTATAATAAAATAGATTAATTTTGAATAAAACCATTTTTGTAAAATTTGATTTTAGTTAAAAAGTAAATAAATTTGTATCTGGATACTTATATTTACTTAAAAGCAAGTTTGCTATAAAATTTGGTGCAAATTTTTTAACCTAATGCAAAAGCTACTTTTAATTACTTCTAGTCAAACCGATTTTTGAAGCAAAATAAATTTATATAGTTATAACCAAAAAATTATAATTCTATAAAATCAAATTTGATTGCAACCAAAAACAATTCTCATTATTCCCACCATGAAATCTACCACACTCTTGCAACATGCTTGGATACACGGTGGAGAGGCAAAAATTGCATAAAAAACATGAAAAAGTATAAGTGATACAATCACACTTTTTATGCTGATCCACATAGAATGTAGAAACATACATTCACAGTGATAGGCATCATATCACAGCACAATAAGTTTGATTAAAAATTAATTTATTGATAAATAAGTTAGAGATAGCCAACTGCAGAAGACTAAATAAATGTCCAAACCATACCAAGAGACTCGGCAGAAAAACCTTGTTAGAGATATTTTCATAGCTGGCTATGCTGAGAAGGGAAAATGCCAGCAAAAGCACATCTGCTCCTTTGTAGCTCAAAGGCCTAAGCCTGTTGTAAGGATCCTGAATTTATGAAGCTAGAATAAATGAGTAAAGCATGGAAAAGTAATAACCATATCAAGAATTAAGGAATATCCAGTTTTAGTGATAGAAGCCTTCTTTTCACCACAATATACTATGCACATTACAATACAACTGCTTCGTAATATAGTAGTGAGTGGTTAGTATTAGAATATGTATTTAAACAAACTGTGCAAACAGTTTGTAATAGGGTTGATAGGTGTAAAGTTGTTATTGTAAAGGCTGGTAGCTGTTGCTAACAGCACCCCTCTGTACAGCTATCAGTACAGCTGTTATCTTCTGTTATTTCTGTTAGTGGTTATTTCTGTTAAGAGTTAGTTAGTGGTTGTTAGTTTCTGTTATAGTCTATTCAAGGGTTATAAATACCCTCTCTGTAACAGTCTTCAATTAGTTAACTTTTCTGAGAATAATAAACAAGATTATTTCAGTTCTCTCTCTTCTCTTTTTCTCACTTCATCTAAAATGAGTTTGTTTAAATACATATTCTAATACTTAGTACTTTTTTCATTAATCACCTTCAGAAAGTACTTACCAGCAGTGTCCCATAATCCAAGATTAACTGTGCTTCCATCAACCACCACATTTGCACTGAAGTTGTCAAAAACTGTAGAAACATAGTCCTGTTTTTTTTTTTTTCCAACAATAGCAAGTGAAACACAAACTAAAACTTAACACATTCAAACAACTAAAACATCATGTGTTTTCGTACCATGGGGAATGGGTTGCTGGTGTAAGAGATGAGCATACATGTCTTTGTATATGAAAACCAAATCTGTCACAATTTCATACACTTAGTACTTAGAGAACGATTTATTTATCCAGTTAAGGTATAATTGTTAAGAGCCAAAATCCCCAAAACAATATTTAAGTTTTCATTAAATGTACACTATGTAATTCCCGTGTTTGGCACTGATTTGTGGGGACATATGAGTAGCCTTTAAGGCTGAGATATAGACCATATTACTCGTAAATAAGCAAGCTGAGGCTAGAGCATAACAGTCATGCCAAAGATGAGCAGGATGAAAACAGAGGGAGGGAGGCAAACTGTTGAAGCATCATTTCAATAAAGCAACTGGCTTTCTTAAGAAAATTGTGCTATACACAATTTGAAGGCATAAAGCTTCCTAAATCTGTTAAAAACAGATATTTAAAGTCTCACTCTTTATAGACGGGTCCAAATCCTCCCTCACCAAGCTTGTTAAGGATGTGAAATTTGTTGGTAGCAGCAACCATGTTTCGTAGGGGAAGATCTTTTGCTCTTGTGCAGCTAGGTTCTGTATTTCTTCTAATTCACTTTGTGCCTCTAATTACATACATAAGTATATGATGTTATTAAGATAGGATACTCAATAATCAAAAAATAAAATAAAAATAATTATTTTAAGAAACAGAAGATTGGATTTTGTTTCTTTACCTTTACCGGAGCTGAATTTGAAGGGCTTCATGAGATTGTAAAGCATGAAAGCAATGGCCCATCTTTAACCAAAAGATCTGGAATGTGAGAGGGGCACACCTATCACAAAATATTGCAAATAATACCATTAGAGTGAACCACAAGTTCAAAGGAAGAGTGAGATAAAAAAATGCAACATATAAAAGCACACATGTTACATAAACTTAATTACCGTAGTTGACCCAGGACATGTGAATCCCATCATTGCATAATTTATTAGTCTTCAGTCTTTAATATTTCTCTAAAGAAAAATTTGGCTCACTTGAGGGTGTTCTGATCTAGTTTGTAACAGATACTAAATGTTGGTGCCATTCTTAGTAGAAATTCAAATCGTAGTTTGCTACTTTGTGGGGGATTAATCCTTCCTCCAGAGTCCAGACCAAGCACTTGTTAGTGTTTATTGGGGTTTTGTTCATTAAAAAATGTTACTTTTATTTTTAAGAGATTTTCTAAGTTTGGTTGTCTTCGGTTGTTGATGGCTGCTATTAGACACCAGTATAAATCCCGAGATGCATAAAACTCAAGTGACAAGAATACCAATTTCATTCCAAAATTAATAAGAAGATACCACTCACCAAAATTAAAGTGCGAAAATAGTGTTTACTTGATAGTGAAAATTATCTTCCACTACACAACCAACTGCAGAAGAGTGAATAAATGTGCAAACCATATCAAGAGATTCGGCAGAAAAACCTTCTTAGAGATATTTTCATAGCTGCTCTGCTGAGGAGGGAAAATACCAGCAAAAACACATCTGCTTCTCTATAGCTCAAAGGCCTAAGCCTATCATAATCCTCCAGTCCTGAATTTATGAAGCTACAATAAATGAGTAAAGCATGTACAATTTTGAGAGGGCACCAAACTGAGCATCAAAAAGGTGCTGGAATGGTATGAGCTCACACATCAAAGGAGAACAATATTTTCAACCCAAAGAATAGAGTTCAATAAAATCAGATAATTAGTGTTTTAAACCTTTTTGCATGTATCTATGAACTGCCATTGCTTGAATTTTCCTATCAAACACCATCAAGAGGAAAAGAAGAAAAAAATGCTCATAAAAATATGCCAAAATAGTGCTCAAAACCATTCAAATGTGTTTTGCCAAATGACTCATACCTTAGACAGTATTACCCAAGGAATCGGTCCCATTCCAATTGAAAACGTCCCTACGTAGATTTCATTACATGCAGTGTCAAAAAGGTGATGAATTTTCAGGTTAAACTGGACTTTGAGTTTAAAGATTACACAATTAACTACTCAATGACCCTAACAACATCCTCAGAAGAAGACTCACTAGCACGCCGGCAACTGCCAATATTAGTAC
>PYAF01004991.1:18435-31894 GCA_007407185.1 Glycine tomentella | reverse complement strand
TAAAGGGTTGATTCACTAAGACATTAGGGATTAACTAACTTAGGAAAGGCTTATCCTCCGAATAATCTTAACAAGATCACATGAGATATATTCTTTGAATACTTAGTTCGACAGATTCACTAAGGGTTTAGGTTTCTCGATCGAATTAAAGGGTTAAATCGCTGGTTATGACTCTAGTAGTTCTAGGATTTACGACTTTTGGAAAGATTTATCACGTGTGTGACCTAAGATAATAAACCAATCAAGTGAAGGAGGTAGGAACAAAGGGGATTGTGCCTGACCACAATTGTTTCTTCCATTGGTAAATTCTTTTATCTTTTTATTGCATTTATTACTATTTTTATTCAACCAATCATCCAACATCAACAATTATCTCTTTATTATTTCTGTTTTTATTTTCCAATCATTTAGAATTAATATTATTGTGAAAATTACCCCAATCCCTGTGGAGACGATAACTCACTTACCTACTTTATTACTTGTTAACGATCGGTGCACTTGCCGCATATACATTAGCATAAATCGCACAACATTATTGCAAGTATTTGATCTGGAAATCAGAGACAAAGCTGGAGTAGAAAACAAGATGGCTGACCACTTGTCTAGGATTCAGGAGAAAGATTTGCAAGATGGACCAGAGATAGAAATCAATAAGTCTTTTCCTGATGAGCAAGTGTTGGCAGTGCAATTCAGTCTATGGTTTGCAAAGATGACAAACTTAAAGCTGCTGGAATCATGCCTGATGACTTAAATTGGCAGCAGAGAAAGAAGTTCTTACATGATTCGAGAAGCTATTTCTGGGATAACCCTTTCTTATATTTTCAATGCACTGACAATGTTATCCGCAGATGTGTAGCTGAGACCGAAATGCCGAACATTCTGTGGCACTGTCATTCCTCTAACTATGGAGGTCATTTTGGTGCAAATAGAACTGAACACAAAGTTCTGCAATGTGGCTATTATTGGCCAACACTCTTTAATGATTCAAAAGACTTTGTTGTGCAGTGTGATAGCTGTCAAAGAACAGGTAATATTTCTCGTAGAGATGAGATGCCACTGAATAATATCCAAGAGGTTGAGCTGTTCGATGTTTGGGGGATTGATTTCATGGGGCCTCTCCCTAAATCATTCTCCAATCAATATATCTTGGTTTTTGTGGATTATGTTTCCAAATGGGTTGAAGCAGTAGCTTTACCCACCAATGATGCAAAAGTGGTTGTTTCATTCTTGAGGACGAACATTTTCACCCGCTTTGGGGTGCCAAGAGCTATAATTAGTGATGGGGGAACTCATTTCTGCAATAAGCAATTTGACAACTTGCTAGCCAAGTATGGAGTCAAGCACAAGGTAGCTACCCCATATCACCCTCAGACAAGTGGCCAGGTAGAGATTTCCAACAGAGAACTGAAAAGAATCCTAGAGAAAACTGTTGGAACATCGAGAAAAGGCTAGGCTAAGAAGCTAGACGATGCATTATGGGCTTACCGGACTGCATTCAAAACTCCAATAGGTATGTCTCCTTTTCAGCGTGTTTACGGTAAGTCTTGCCATCTCTCTATTGAACTGGAACACAAAGCCATGTGGGCAACCAAATTTTTAAACTTTGAACTGTCAAAAGCTAATGAAAAAAGGTTGCTTCAATTGAATGAATTGGATGAGTTCAGGTTAGCTGCATATGAGAATGCCAAGATCTATAAAGAGAAGACAAAGAAGTGGCATGACAATCAAATCCGCCCAAAGGAATGCGTTCCAGGCCAACAAGTGATGTTGTACAATTCTCGCCTGCGACTCTTTCCAGGTAAGTTAAAGTCACGATGGTCCCGTCCATTCCTTGTGCGAAAGGTTTACCCTTATGGCACAGTGGAAATATCACCCTTGGATAGTGACATATCTTTCAAGGTAAATGGCTACAGATTAAAGCACTATTTCGGAGGGGAAGTGGATAGAAACGTGGTTTCTGTTCCACTCAATGCCACAAAAGATTAACAAGAAGGAAGCGTCTAGCTCAAGACGTTAAATGAGTACTTCTTGGAATCCTTTCCGAGACACTAGTTACTGGTGTAAATACATAGGTACTTTAAGTCAATTTTGATTTTGATAGCATTAGATATATATTTCTGCATGTTTAAATTTTAGTCATTTTAGGTTTCATGCATTTATAGTTAGGTTAAATAAAATCAAAAGCTTCACAAAAAGAGAGAAAAAAGGCTGTCAAAGGCATGGCGCTAATCACGCCAGGACCCGCGCCAATGGCGCCATGACTAGCGCTGATCGCGCAAATAACGCTAATAGAGGAAAAACAAACAATTCATGGCGGGCAACTCATGCTAATAGCGTGACCAATGGCGCTAACATCGCCATCCATTCGTGCCTTATGCCCATTTATCAAGCTAATCGCGTGATCTGTTCGAACCAGAGCCTTGCATCTGCACCAATTCACGCCACTAGTGTGAATAGTGGCGCCAATCGCGCTAATTGTTCGAACCCAGCTTCCAATTTTCAAGGTTCCACGCTACTCACGTGGATGATGGCGCTAACCATGCCAAGTTTTCGAAGCTGAATGACCTTCCAGTGCAAATCCACGTGAATAGCGCCATCAGTGGCGCTATCAGCGTCATGAGGACGCATCAATTGGTCTGAATTTTAGCTATCCACGCTAATAGCGTGAAGAATCACGCGAATAAGGCGAGAAGAAAGCCCTTCCAGTGACTAATGGGGCGAATCGCGCGAGGTTGCGATAAATGTTTTTTATTTCAAATTGAGGAAATTGCGGCTTCATTCTTTCACTCCCAAAAACTGCTCCATAGAGCTCGCCTGGACCATAGCCATCACCATAAAGCCTCACCATCACTGTTCCAAGTGATTGCTTGCTTACATATACCTTCATTCATCTCTCTCTTCATCTCAACCCCTCTCCAAAACTCGCATTCCCTCTCCATCTCGTTATTTTCTCTAAAAAGCAGAACCTAGGAACCAAGCTAGCAATTACACAATGGCTGGAGAAAAGGTAAGTTCTGCATCCTGATTGGAGCCTCAATGGCAATGAATGTTAAAATGTAGTTGCCTACTTGCTAAATATTGATAATTGTAGCTTGTTCAAATGGGGCAGAGAACCCTTAATACTGTTCAAAGTTCCTGGTTACTATGATTGGGTCCTGCTGTTTTGAACTGGATTCTTTGATTAATTGCATAATGGTTAAGGTAGTGTTGATAAGCCATGATGAATTTTAATAGTGATGGGTAGTGAAAATGCTTGTTATGCTTGATAAATACCCCTGTTGTTGGTATAATCCTTGTTGTTATCATGTCTGAATTGCTACAGGTGGGTAAATTGGGGGACTTAAGACTTTGATTGAACTGAGCTATTGATTTGATGTGATTTTGACTAGAGCATAGATACATTTTTTTGGTTGATGGTTGTGTGTATATATCTGTGCTTGCCTGAAATTGTGAAATGTGATGGAACCACATCCCTGGTGAAACAAGTTCAGCAGTGATTGCTGTAAGCAGTGCTCATGGTATGCATCATTTATTATTTAAATGTAGGAATGCAGAGCACAATTGTAAAGGCTATTTTGTGGGGTCCTTAATTACATTGATTCTTGTCTTAAGCAAATTTGAATGGTGACTTTCGGTAAATAAACAAATTGACTTGCTGGTGGGTGTATATATAGTTGTCTTGTGCTGAAACTTGTAAAGTGTGATTAAATTATTGGGACAGGATTGCTAAGAGTGAAAAGCGAGACCAAATTTTGTGCACCTAATAATCAGAGCATTATAAAAACTGAAAAGCTGATTACATGGCTTACCTGTCATGCATGCCTATAGCTGATTCTTACACTGGACTGTGCCTGAATTGAACCATATTGTTGCTCTGAGTGTATATAGCATGTTCATATTGTTGATTGATGAATGCATGGCGAACCTGTCCACAAACTGGCTTAATTGAGCAAAACCAAATGGTAAGTTGGAATGTGCTGGTATTTGCTGATATGAATGATCCAGCTGCTGTTGGTGATCTTAGTGGATGTGGGATTGAATTAATTGGTTTCTTTAATTAGGATTTTGAACTAAGACTTGAACAGGAACTGTACCCAACATGACTTAGATGACTCAGGGACATACACTGGGCTAAATCCGGGAATTCAGATTATGCTATTCATTCTTTGTCATAATGTGCATATTGTCCATAGTCAAATTGGTACTTCTGAATTGCTGCTTGCATAAAATAGCTGAATTGTATCTTGCTTGGGGTATGGAATGAACATAAATCTGGGAATGAGTGAAACTAATCATTGGTAATGCTTGTGAATGAAATCAGTCAAGTTAAATAAACCAAATGGTGTTGTCCTTTGAACATGTGCATAATTAGGCTGAATTTTTGAACTGTCATGTAACACTGATACTTGAAGTGTTTGGTTTGATTGAATACTTGACTCTTGAACTTAGGATGGTTAGAAGGGCATGACTGATTGCACAAATTGAAGTTTGATGACAACTTGAATTAACTGAAAATGTTGAGCTTGTTAATACTTGTTCTGTGTGAAGATGTAGAGATTGATTTTGTTCTAAATCTGGGAATCCACATTGGTAATCCCTGCTAAGGTGCTAATTGTTCTCTGATATCTCTGGCTTGATTTGTATATATATATATATATATATATATATATATATATATATATATATTCTGAAATTATAGGTATCTGAAAATTGCTTGGGTTTTGAACCTTTGATTGTTAACATTGACTTTTATTACTCAAGTTAATCAACAATTGAAATCCTTGAACAACAAACGCTTTGTGGCTTGAATTGATATTGTATTAGTGTTGTGTTTGATCTGATCCAATGAAAGGAACAAATCTGGGAATTAAGCTCAAAGCATCATGTATATATCTGGATTTTGTTCTGAGTTTTAGGGAAAACAGGTTGCTAAGGGGAAGAAGAAGACCACTGCGGTAGGTGGCAGTAAAAGGGCTAGACTCTCTTAATATGATGAAGCCCGATTCCGCTCCGCAGAGTGCCAGGAACGATTTGACACATGGTACCTCCTTAAGAAGATAATACCTGAGAAGAAGATCACGTGGGAGGTACTTCCAGAAGGAAACCCAGTGCTGGATGTAATTTTTAGACGCCAGTGGCAGAAGCTGGTAAGCTTTCCAGAGCCCAGCTCCAGTGCTATCCTGAAGGAGTTTCTCGCAAATGTCGATCCATCCACAGTGGCGAGGAGCAGGATTAGCTGGGTCTGGGGTGTCCAAGTCCCATTTGATGAGAAGACCATTGAGCGCTTCTTGGACACCCGATATGACCCATTCGATGGGTGTGAGTTTAGCCACCTCTTCTTGAGGATGCAGCCAGACGTTCTGACAAAGATGTACAGGGATGAGGTACCCCAGCTTGCCACCACCATCAGACAAGCCATCACAGGCCAATACACAGCATGGAAGCCCAAGCCAGGCCTAGACTACATTCCAGAGAAACTAAGGAAGCATGATTTGGTGGGAGATGCTGCATTTTGGCATCAGTTCATAAACCACATAGTCATTCCATCTACCAACATGACTGATGTGAATGTGGAGAGAGTTGTCCTACTCTACATACTCAGGGGTGAGGGTAACCTGTACATTTCAAACATTCTTTCTAACCGTATTCTTCACATGATCCAGGATGCTAGCAGCAAGTCTTGGCTGGCCCATTCGTCTTTGATTTTGCACCTATGTTGCCATGCGGGTGTTGAAATCTTAGATGACGAGCCTATGGACGTTTAGATTGCGTCACTCATGAGCCACAAGACTTATTTAGACACTGTGAAGAGCGCTGCTGAGGAACAGATTATCCGAGCTTCAAAGCTCAGTCCAGAGGAACTAGCAGCTCGCAGTCCTCGCGACGCACCCCCACAGGATGAGCCCCAGCCACCAGAGCCAGCACCACCTGCTCCTCCCACTGCCCTAGGACATGAACTGTTATATGAAGACTCTCCCATATATCTCACTCTACAGGAGTTTGTCCGCACTCAGATGACACTTCAGACCCGCATGCTAGAGGCATTATGCAGGCAATGTGGAGTCTCCCCTAGTGACTACCAGCTCCCAGTGACACCACCACCAGCTTCCACTCCTCCTGATCCCTCAAATGCTGCAGAGATTGATGCAGCCATTCCTGAGCCTCCTCAAGCTGCTGAAGCTGAGGCTGAGGCTGTAGATGAGAGGAGAGAGGGAGAGGAG
Source organism: Glycine tomentella (assembly GCA_007407185.1). Lineage (NCBI taxonomy): Eukaryota > Viridiplantae > Streptophyta > Magnoliopsida > Fabales > Fabaceae > Glycine > Glycine tomentella. The sequence continues at coordinate 25,673 of PYAF01004991.1, read as the reverse complement.
TGATAAGACTCATTTTATTTTCCTTGTTTTCTTTTTGTTTTTGAATTCTGCACTTGATACTTTGACATTCTGCATATTTTCATATTTCCGCATATATATAGTACTGTTTTATGATTCAATTTTACGCATAAAAATCTGTTTAGATTAATGTTTCGTTTTGGTTGCGATTTTCCAAATAATGCTGAAGTGATAAAATATTTCTGTGAGCGCTGTGACCTTGTTAGTTGTTGCCGGGGACAACAATTTCTAAATCTGGGAATGGACGCGCATACGCATTATTTCGCAAATCACAATCAAGAAACAAATGACGTCTAACAGAAAAGTTTCAAAAATAAATAAATAAAGGTTAGAAGCATATCAGATTTTTCAGAATAAAAGATGATGGACATAGTAATGGATATAATATCTCTGATGAAAGCTTGTGTGAAATGAAACATAGCATGAACTGCATGACACATGAATGGAATTGTGATTGTTGGTATGTGATATGCATGTTGAAGTTGAAATGATGCTTGAAATGAAGTCAGCAGAGATTGACTTGAGTCTAACACCTGTGAGGTTTGAGCCAAACAGTGGTAAATTTTTTCTGAGAGACTCCATTTTCATAGTACTCTAGAACTTGAATTGTTTCTCTGGATGCAGGTGTGAATTGACATGATTAAGGTAGTTTCTTCTTCTGAAAACCAGGGCCAAATTGATTCACCCTCAATTCTTTTCCATTTGCTACCTATTTGAGCCCGAGCCTTTCATTTCAGTTGCCCAAATCAGAGCCATACACAGTGACCAACCTCCCTGAGGCTAGAGAAAGAAGGATAAAGTCCATTGACATTGAAAAACAGGGAATTGTCCATCAAGGTATAGAGGAACACAATTTGATTCCAATTGGTATGGAAAGCCAAGAGAATAAACAAATAAGTCCAATTGGAAAACAATAAGCCTGAGATTATCAACTGGAAATCTGAAAAGCTGCTTGTTTTATTTTATATTGCTTTATTTTACTTTTAAAAAAAATAAAAATAAAAAATAAAAAATAAAAAATAATAAGAATTTAATTGTTTTGAGTTAGCATAAGAATAAATTTTGAATAAAGTTGCCAGGTTTCGAAAAGATGGACAAGGAATATGGGATTACCACAAGATTGGGACTTAGGAAATTGATCTGGATCTAGCCTCATTTTAGCTACTCTTCCAAAATTTTCCTACCCTTAGCCTAGCCAAGTTACAAGTTGGAAAAGACCTTTTGATCAGTTGTGCTTGCATTTGTTGAGAATATACTCAAGCCTATGGTAGTGCTGTGACTATGTTGAGTGAGAGATTATCATAACCGGATACACTTGAGTGATGAGCGTAGTAAATACATTCTGTGAGGAACACTCAAGTTAACTCTCGCAATTGACAGATTTGAAAGTGTCATGGAAAGCTTTGATGTGGAAATTGATTATACTCAGCATGATGATTCTAGGACCGTGAATTGTGGTTCAGTTTGATCATTGATCCTTGCTTTTTCTTTTGATGTTCTGTCTGTTGCTGAGGATAGCAACTCTTAAATCTGGGAATTATTTGATGTGTTGCTAACACATCTTAGTTTTAGGCTAGTTTTAGGTTATAATTTAATTGAATAATTAGGATTATAGATTAGAATAGGTTAGTTTGTTAATTATATTCAATTGTCTCTCATTTCATTACCAAGTTATGATTTCAGGGCCAAAAAGGAGGAGAACCAAGCTAAAGAGGAAGAAAACAAAAAATGGAGGTCTCGCGATCCGCGCCAAGTTCCGCGCGAGTAGCGCCATAGTGCAAAGTTCAGACTTTCAATTCGAATAACTCACGCTGATAGCGCCAAGCTCCACACGACCTGCGCCACAGCCCAAATGACAAAGCTTCAGCTCGAACAAGTCACGCGGTTAGCGCCATGAACCGCACGAGTCGCGTGGAATGACCAGAGTCAGCCATTCAGTTCGAAGACTTCACGCGACTAGCGTGGAAGTCCACGCGACCAGCGCCACTAAGCCGAAAAGCCCACGTGATCAGTGTGGAACCTCGCGCCACTAACGCCAAAAGGTCTGAAGGAAGCTCCCAGTTCGTATGATCCGTGCGGCGAAGATGTTGTTTCCTTATTTAAAAAGATTGGGTTCCAAAATTGAGACAGAAAGGTGTTTTGTTACCCAAATTAAACCACTCTATAAAAGAAAGGCCTCTGGACTGAAGAAAGACACTCTCTACACCATATATTAGCTTGGAATACCATTGAAATCACTTTTACATAAAATCAAAGCTAGGGTTTGCTGCAGAATCATGTTTCCATTGTATGCTCTGGTGTTCTTGATGACTATGTCAGGCTAAATTCTGTATTGTGGTTAGGCCAAGAACCAATGTGAACTCCTCTGTAATTTGACTGGTATTGAATGAGATTGTTATGATTGCTTTATTTTACTCTATTCTTAACTGTTATATTCTTTCTTAGAATTGGCCATTCTATTTAAGTTCTGAGGGTTAGGATTTGCAATAGGGATATTGGGGTTCTAATTGCTGACATGAGTAGGATAACAATTGTTCATTGCCTAGGGATAGGGATGCTTGATTGCAAAACTTTATAATATATTCTTTTAAATGCTTAGCTTGATAGAAATCACTAAGGGATTAGGGTTTTGATTCAAATTAAAGGGTTAATTCGCTAAGGGATTAGGAGTTAGCTAAATTAGAAAAGATTTATTCTCTGAGTAGTCAGAAGCAATTGACTTTGATAACCAGTTAAGTGAAAGAGGTAGGAATCAAAGGGGATTGCGTCCTAATCAGAATTGTTTCGTCCATTGGTTACAACTCACTCTACTTGCGTTTAGATTCCTTTTAAATTTCTGTCATTTACTTAATCATTCAATTCACAACACAACAACAATTCTTTCAAAAACAATTTCTTTTTCCTTCCAATTGCTTAGACCGTGGATTACTGTGAAATCAGTATCAATCCCTGTGGATACGATACTATACTTACCCACTTTATTACTTGAAACGAGCGGTATACTTGCCGTACACGCAACATAAACTGTGGTGGACAATCAAGCAGTCTGAATTTTGTAGGAAACAATGGTTCGATTGACCTTAACGTAGAGCCGATGGTGAATCCGAAGATAGAGATGTATCCTCATCACCACCACCACCAATGCAACCAACACAACAAATTGATTCAGAAGATACTGAAATGGTGTTGGCCTAAGAGGTAGCTTGGCCCATGGATAGTTCGGAGGAAGAGATTGATGAAGGTGTTGTTCCAAATACTGACTCATCGGATACGGACATAAACGGTGATTTCGATTGTTCTTTGCTATGCCTTCTCTGGGCATTGTCGGAATCAACGCTCTGCTTCCGATTCTAGGTATGGCCGCAAAACTGTCTGTTACTTAGTTGTGTTTATACTGGTTGCCAATTTAATATAACAATGTGTTTAATGTCTCATTATACAGGAGGGACCAGTGTACCTATAATAACCATGTTTTGTAAAAAAAAAAAAAATCTAGCGCTGATAGCGTGACACTGTAGCTGAATCTGGCGCTGATAGCATGGCACTATAGCTGAAGGCAAATTTTCACTGTAATTTGGCGCAATTAGCTCCAGAAACATCGCCGTTACCGCTATGACTCGATTTGTGGCGTGAACGTCGTCGTTACTGCCATGACTCGATTTGTGACGTGATTAGTGTACCACCCCGTGTGCACCCGGTGAATTATCATTATGATTATATCAGATTAGTGCTTAATCATAGTAAATAAAACCTTTTGCGGAAGCATAAAATCGAAAACCATATTTCTTGATTACATTATGTATGGAATATAAAACAACTCATCACAAAGCACAAGGCAAGCCCCTGCTGATCCAGATGATACAACCACAACTATAGGCAGATAACATAAATATCTCAAAGATATAAACAGGAGGAAGCATAATTACATAACATAACTGGTTATGTACAAAATACATCATCTGACACTCGAAGTGTCTATACAAAAGAATAAGCATCCGAGTGCTTTTGATCTCACAGATCCTTCCTCACACGAGGGCATACATAACATCTACACAACATATTGAAGACTACATGTGCACACACATGTCTTCCCTCTACAGGGGTACAAAACATCAAAAGCTGACCTCCAAGCTCTCCGCTGTTGCCTCACAGCCAAGCAGGTACCGTCTCTACTGGGGCCTCCCGCCCTGAGACTGCTCCTTTCTACCAGAAGCATCACCTGAAATAACATAAGCCCCACACGGGGTGAGATAAACATATCAGTAAGCTCAGGGTCCTTGGAGGCATCTCCTCCACCCTGGCTCACTCTCCATGACACAAGTCATCAGGCATCACAAACAACTGGCCTCCCGGCCCTCATAACAATACAAGCAAGCTATCTTGCTCTATGTATGGTGGATCGCATCAACACCGACCTCAGTGTGAGACCGGAACTCACACCCGTGTCATCCCATTGGGAGCTACCCCTTACACATGGACACACGTATATGGTACCTCCGAGAATAGGCAATCAACCACGACAGGACACACCTATCTCTTGGTTTTAAGGGTTCATCGTCACCCTGGGATCCAATCAACCATGAGCAAACCAAACTAGGAGGTGCGCTCTACTCCTAGGGAGGTCCATATCTATCCTAATTGGCCAGAAGATCTAACAACAAGTTTCATACATTTCTCAAGCACAGATACAAGCATATATCATTATGAGTATGCAACATCCAATAATGCATGTATCATGAATGTAACCACGACTCCCTCGGAGTATGGTGGAGCACAAGCAAGTGGGAAACATCCCCAAGGGTCCAAGAACTTACCTAGCAAAGCCAAGCTCTTCAGTTCTTCCCTTGCTCCGTGGCCTACGCCACTGACACCCGCGATGTCACGCCCTATACAAGGCACATAAGCATGTATCAACATCCATACATCCACACAAGGCATAAAAGCATAACACGATTCTCAATCGCTTCAATGAAAGGAACCACAATCCTTTCCGAAACCACACGATCATCTATCTTAAGGTTCATAAAGGCTTATCAATCACAAGCCATCTCATGGACCCTCACGGAACTTGAGTCATCACAAGACTCGGTGCACGCCAACATCAAGAGCTCAAAGCTCTACACCAGCCCAAAAGCTCAAGGGCTTACACATGGCTTGAATGGTTCTTTCACCCCCAAGACACCGTTCCAATAGCCTCCCAAGGCCATCAAAGCCACAAACCAAGGCTCTTGCATGTAAAAACATAGCCAAGCAACTCAGCCTATCAACTAACATTCATCACGAAGAGCCAAGAAATCAAAGTTCACCAAACTAACATTTGAGAGCTAATCCTTCATCCTCACAACATACTAAACACATGTTTCTAAAGGACCCAAGGCTAAAACTAGCTCTATCACAAGTGGGTCACTATTCACCTAAAAGCCCAACTCATAAAAAATCAAGCGGTGAATCTCGAGTTTCTTACCTCAAAGATGACAAGGAAGGCCCAAGGACGACTCCCCCAAGCTTGGGTAACCACGAATCGCTGCCGTTCCTCACCGAACTCGAGTTCTACGAACTTCCCTTGAGAAATGGATTCTCTGATTTGGGGGTTTTAGGGAAGAAAGAGGATGGATTCAAGCTCTACAAGTGATTTCCATCATGAATGGTGTATCAAGGAATGTATTTTTGTTAACTATGGTGAAGAAAGGAAGCTTGGAGCTTCAACAATGGAGGTGGGGTGCTGGAGGAAGGAGAAAACAAAGTTTTCCTTCTGAAAATTGCGACCTCCACTTTATATAGTGGTCCTGTCAGAGCTGCCGCGCTGATCGCGCCAGCTGCAAGTGACCATGGTGCCAACCGCGCCAACCCTGTGCCCAGAGCGCCAACCTCCAGAAACTTTGGCACCAACCGCGCCAACTCCCGCGCCAAGAGCGCCAACTTCCAGGAACTCTGGCGCCTCCAGTGCCAAAACCTGCGCCAAGAGTGCCAACATCCAGGAACTATGGCATCGACCGCGCCACCATGGCGCCAACAGCACCAACCTCCAAGGTGGGCAGGTCCTCTGGGTGGTCTGGCGCCCTAGGCATCAACCACCAGAACCTATGGCGTCAAGAGCGCCACTCTCGCGCCATCAACATTGCACTCCAGAGGCTGTGGCACCAAGAGCGCCACACCTCAGAACCATGGCGCTGATCGCGCCACAGTTTTGCAGAAGAATTCTGCAGAATCCAGCACTGTTCGCGCCCAAAACTTGCGCCAACCGTGCTGGGACTCAGGGTTATTATAATTAGCGCCAGTAGTGCCAGAAGTACTCCAGAAAGTGTTGATTCAGATGGAGCTAAGCATCATTGAAGATCAAGAATGAGAGTTTTGTCCTTTCAACATGCAAAGTGAGAAAGATTCAAAGGAAGCTTAACAATGCTCAAAGGAAGTGAATCCTTAGAAGATTGAAGATTCAAATTGATTATGTAAAAAGAAAATGTATGATCTGATAATCCAAGTGTGCATATCATTCATCATTCATTCATGTAGGATTATTAGAATAATAAGGTTAATTAAGGTAATCAACTAAGAAAGGCTTAAGTTTTTGGAAAAATCATATTTCACTGAAATAATCGATTACCAACTTAGTGACATTGATTACTTTGTTCTTAGAGCCTCCAGGAAACAGGTCATGAACATTGTAATCGATTACACAACGGTTTAATCGATTACCTAGGCAAAAATGAGAAAATAAGTGTGGACTAGTTTAATCGATTACAAAGAATCGTAAATCGATTACTAGGTGTGTCTAAGAAACACGCCTCTCATACTTAATCGATTACATGAAATAATAATCGATTATTTTGTTCGAATAGCAAAAGCATGAGTCTCTGGCTTAATCGATTACGTATCGGAATAATCGATTAAAGTATTCGTTCTTGAAATTTAGAACTAGCATTAAGCATTTTAATCGATTACTGTCTTGATTTAATCGATTACATTGTCGAAATAATCGATTACAGGAGCTGATTTAATCAATTATTTTCAGTTAACTGAAAGTTATAAATATAATCTCTGTGACTGAGGTTAAGAGAACTTTCAGAAATTATTGAGCAATTGAGAAATTTGTGTTGTAGACATTCACAAACACTTAGAGCATTCATTGGTGATAGTTTTCTGAGTTAGAAACGCTTAGAAACTTCAAAGAATCGTGTGGGTATATTGATCATGAGCTGAAGTTTCATCTTTCAATCAAG
>PYAF01004991.1:0-14008 GCA_007407185.1 Glycine tomentella | reverse complement strand
TCTTAATTCTCTCAGATTATTTTCTTATTGCTTTGTTTGTGAATCATATTCATTGCTCAGTTTGAGGTACACTATTTTCAAGTGTTCTTGGAAAGGGAAGTTGATTGAAAACTGATTTTTGTTTTTGAAAATTGTTTTAATTGTGATAAAGATCCTGTGGTAACTCTGATATAAAATTTTAATTGGTCAAGCAAACAATTAATTCACCCCCCCTCTTGGTTGTTTGAAGTGTTCATTTGTTTTTCAGAAAGTGTATTTTCTCTAGAATCTGGCGGGATCAGCGCCAGAGCACGTTCTGGGCCAGTATAAAAGGTCATTCACGCGTTTTGGAGGGCCAAAACCCTTCCTTCTTCTTCCTCTGACCCAAGGCGGCCATTGTTTAGCTGAGGAGCTCCATATCTTCACTATACTTCATCTAAACACTTCCTACCCAACTAGAAAGTTGATTAGAACCCTTCTATGAGCTAGATTCTAGCTTTAATCCTTAGAGAAAACCATGAAATGGAGAAATCCCGTTATCTAGGGAACTTTGTAAAAATAAATTCAAAATACATATTCAATAGAAAAGACTCGGCTGATAAATCTGAACCATTTATGTTAATATTATATCCTGTGACTCAAATGACTGCTTTACTGGTATCCTGGAAAAATCATAACTTCATATTAGACTAGACCATAAATAACAAAGGAGCAAAAGTGTCAAATAGAAATCCAAACACATTAGTTTCTTATTATACGAAACTTGTTTGAGCGCACCCTGGACCCCGTCTAGTTAGGCACCTTCTTCGATATTGTCTCAATGTGTCATACACATTTGGTTGCTTTTGTTTTAATGATTACACATGGTATTTCCTTTTCTTTTTTCAAATTAATTGAGTTTTCTTTTTATCCATTTGGTCGGTCGATCGTTTACAGAATACACATGCACTTGAAGGTTACATGAAAGTTCCACAACTTAGGGTGAAATTTTACATTACAAACATGACCTCTAATAATTTTTTGGGGTGATTTCTAGTGCTACTTTTATTTTTTATTTTTTGGAATAGTTTTCATGCTACCTTATTCGTAAGTGATTTAGTAAAATATCATTTGTCATATAATTAAGTTCTTTCTTAAAATTTAAGAATGACTATATATCGAACGTTTAAGTTCTTTCATAAAATTTAAGAATGCCTATTAAGGTTTTACTTTGTTGAAATGTAAACAATTACTTGTACAGAGACATGCAAAAATGATTTATTCACTCTTTTCCTAGAGCAACCACATCTCATACTAGACTCAAAGTTTATCACCATATTCTAACATGTATTTCTATAATATAGTTTAATTGATCTTATATTCTTCATTGTGCGAACCTTATATTGTTACTCTTCATGCTTGTTGTAACAACCAAAATTCCGACTTACTTATACTCATAAAATACTCTTTATTCAATCATAAAGTATCTCACATAATTAATTAAACCTAAACCTCAAGACGATAAGGAAAAATAGTGGAAAATTTAAAACATTTTAATTTCAGTTTGAAACTCCACTTCACTTAATTAATTGGTTAAAGAAAACCATCATTTTTCAATCAATTTTGAAATATCATCGTTATATAACCACCATCTTTGATTTAAAACGTATCAAATCCTATCACGTTAAGGTAATGTGCAATCGGCATTTATGTAGTCGGATGTTTATTGGTTGGCATTTTTGTTCTTTCCCCGTTGTCCAATTAATGCTATTCTTGGATAACTAATATGTGAAATGCATGTGAATACCCCTTTATCCTTTTGTATTCTAATTTTGCTATAACGACTTCGTTTAATTTCCTTATTTTAATCTATTAATTTGATTTCGTTTTTATCGATTACGTTTTTAGTTGATGGAAAAATAAATTTTTTTACGTGATTCGGTTACGTAAAAGAATATTCTAAACGATTTGCTACGTTGGAATGATTTAACATAATACGTAGTCTAGTTAATTTAAGCATAATTAAGTAAAATAGTCCGTGTACAGTCATCCATAATAAAATACAAACCACTATCAAGTAGTACCATATGAATTACATAACTCTCAAAAGCAGCCTCAGCAAACGATATCAAGTCAAAACACAACATAAAATTCATCAAGCTTCTCCATGTCTTAGCTAATCACTGTTCCTCTGCTCGCCCAAATTAATTGGGATCATTACAGGTGTCAAACCACAGACACAACTCGGGTAAGTATTTAATAAACATGATTAGATAATCGAAAGAAATTAAAATAACATCACTGATAATTAAAGAATAAATCATCATTTACAAACAAAAACAGATACATGGGAAATGATGCATGATTTCTTTATTAAATGATGCATGACTGAGATCTCAGAGGCCTAATTAAAGGTACCAGAAGTTAGAATAGTTTCACCCACTCCAGTGAAACAGTCCCACCCACTCTAGTGAGACCTCCCTCCACTCCGAGGGAAAAAAAGGTACCATACAGTTCCACCACTCCAGTGGAACAGTCCCACCCACTCCAGTGAGACCTCCCTCCACTCTGAGGGAAAAATGCAAAAATGAATGTAATGATTTCCTTTTATTTTCAGTTACCCATTGATATTTCTTCCATTCAAATTCTCTTGATTTTGGCACCATCACTTCATCATAATTAATTTCATATAAAAGATACAAGTGTGCCATAATTTCTTTTAGAGAAATAAATCATATGTCCATGACCTAATTTCTAATAAAATAGGCATCAAATCTCCATCATAGCTCAACCTCAAGTGAATGTGAAAATATCATACAACTACATCAACTCATACAACTATATCAACAAATAAAATATAATACAGCAACTCAATTAAATACAGCAACCGAATAAAACATACATCAATATGCAGCAACAAGGTATCATACAAAATTTATTAAATATAGCAACAGCAACATTTCTTACAGCATACAGCCACCCTAAATACAACAGTCTACAACAACATAATTAATATACAACAACTTAATTAAATACAGCAACAACAACATACAACTAAATTAGATACAGCAACAGCATACAACATCATTAAATCAATTCTCAGCAACACAATAAATTAACATACAACAACATTAGAATTAAAAATACAGCCCAAGTAATCTTATGGCCACAAAGTAGACTTAATTATTTTGGACAGCCACTTAATTATTAGACTAATTAGGTAATCAAGTTATAGACTATTTACTATCCTAGTTCATTGAGAAATTTTTTACAAACACATGATATGCCTAACTTTAAGCTTTATTAAATAAGGAAAAACATGGATTAATCTTAAAGAATTGAAGGTTAAATTAACCTAATCAACTATCTAATTCATGTTTACTAAGATACGCCCCATACCTTGCTTCTTTAAGTTTGAAATTTAGCAAGTGGTCCCAACCTTCCTAGTTCTTAACGTGAAGCTTCCCTTATTGTGGCTTTGTTTTGCTTTTGTATTTTAGATGAAAAGGATGGCTAAATGGAGGTGTGGTCCGTGCAGAATTTTTCAGCCCCACTTGGTCCCCACCAATTCTTTTATATTGCTAGTTTCCTTGGCTTTTTGTTGAAAAATATCTTAAGCTTTTATGACTTACTTCCTAGTTGCTCTATTCTTATTGGTTGATGATTTGTGACCCTCCATGTGGCTGATTTATGAAAATTATGCTGCCTTCCATGCCTTGTCCATGCCAAAAATCTTGCTTGGTGCCTTGCCTTGCTTTTTATTTCAACCGTGAAAGGGCTTGGATTTCATTAGATTTTTATTTCCTTATGTCACTATCTAGCTTTCCAAGTGGTCCCTTATCCTTTCCCTTTGATTCTTAAATGTCCAAGTGGCTTTGTTCTACAACTTTCCAAAGCTTTCTTCATGATTCCTTTTGATGCACGGTTTTGGCTTAATGTTGAGACAAGTATGTTTTAATTTTTTGGGACCAAACCGTGTAGTGGCTTTGTTTTAGAGATTTTATGCTTTTGTTTTTCTTAACTTAATTGTTTGATTAGAATAAAATTATTTTCATAGTTCTAGGAAACCTTAATCCAATTTATTTTCTTAAGAATGAAATTCTAAAATTGGTTAGAGATTATCTTAAATTTTATTAACATTCAAGAAGTTGTTACACCATTCTTTTAATGGTTTTATCTAATTTCTTATTGGTTTATCTTGTATTTAATTAGTAAAATATTTAGATCATTTATTAAAGAATCTATTACTTCTATAATTAAGAGAAAATTCTCTAGATGGTATCTTTCTTATTTCTATGTTTTTATGGAACTCAGATTATCCTTAATTCAATTCTTTTTGACGTATCTGTCAAAATTTCTAAAAATTTTATTTCGTGGTTTTTCTTTACTAAAAATACCAATAGTTCCTTATCTCGAAGTGTTCTACCCTTTTGTCAAGTTCCCCTAACCTTACTGAGGCTATCTGATCTCATCAGAGCTAAAAAGATATTTTGGTCATTTGGGTAAATGTTCAGGGGCATTTTAGTCTTTTACCCTAGGGACCGAACTGTCATTTGTGAAATTGTTCAAGGACATTTTGGTCATTTTTAAAAATATCTAAAAGGGTATTTATGTCATTTATTTTAGGAATGTAGATTTATCAGATAATGCACATATATAGTAAATTAGGAGGGTGTTACATCTGCCATCCAACAACAAAGTCATATTTCACTACTATCGACAAAAAGATATTTAACATCCATTAAAAAAAATCATTTGACATCAGTTAACATTTATTTTGAACCGATATTGTATCCACAATTGTTGAAATTAAAGTCCGAGCACTTTCTAAATGTGTGGTTGTGATAGAAAAACAACTTTCTACATCGGTTATTTGAGACATTTAACATCGGTTCTGACCCGATGTTGAATCAGGCGACGTTGAAAGTGTTGAAATTAACATCGGTTCTCAAAACCGATGTTAACAAAAGTAAAGAACATCGGTTTGCCATGAATAACCGATGTGGACATGTGATAAATGAAAACGTTGAAAAGCGTAAAAGATGGTGCGAAAACATCGGGTTCGATGCAGAACCGATGTTAAAATCTACAACAACATCGGTTTTTCGTAAAAACCAATGTTGATTATGGATCATAACATCGGTTTTCATTTGAAAACCGATGTTCTTATCCATAATCAACATCAGTTTTGGAAAGAAAACCGATGTTGATTTATATGTTAACATCGGTTTTTGTTACAACTGATGTTGTTTTTTTTTGTTTTTTTTAAATATTTTTTCTATTTTTTTTTTAATTTTAGCAGTTCTTCAACCTGAAAATTTAAAAATCCAGATCCAGATCCAGCCAATTCACAATTTATAATATTCCAATAACAAATCTAATGTAATTATTGTCAATGTACATAAAAGAATATGCTAAGCATTAATATATACAATTGTTTTGAAAATCCAATAAACCACCTAATCTACTAATAATACATCTTCTCTAATTTGATGAAAAAATTTCGCCCATTGGAGTCTTATCGTCTTCAACGTGTTGGCTTCCAATGGTCTTTGATCATTGAAAGACTGCATGACATAAGAAAACATGTAATAAGTACAAAACAAAAACAAGTAAACAAAAATAATTTGTTTTCAATTAGACAACTAATTACCATGTCCCAGCTATCTGTGAAGCCTCCTTAGACTATTGTCTGCATCCAATGCATGACATAATACCCACACTCAGTGCTTCCTATTTGCCTATTACACTAAATTGAAAAACACAATCAAAGTTAAATGGCAATTACCGTAAATATTAATAAAAATTAATTCAATACTTAAACCATGATTTATGAAAAGACTTACTTTAAGCGCAATCCATTTAGTTGTAGCCTTTGATTTATTTGCTGAAGAGTCATCCACTCCCTTCAAAGCACTGTTTAAGACAAACAAGTATGCATAGTGTACAAGTTAGCTTTCAACTATAGAAATAATGTAAATGTGTTAAAAATTAGAACTTACCTGTTAATAATTCCTTTAAGGTAGTTATCAGGCCTGTTATGCAACGAACAGAACCAGGCAACTACATTGGCCTTCGGACATATAACTACCAGTTGCCAATGTGAACTGCATTGTCAAAAACAAGGTTATTATACTGCATACATTAATTAAATTGTGATTCTCATTTATACTTATCTATTCAAATACGGTGCAAGGTAGAGTTTTTTCTGTGAAGTCTGCATCCATTTCTTCATATACTCCTCGATCTGAAATTGAGATTGGCTAGATCTCTGTATGGACTGTGGCTCGAGGAATCCATACACATCAGGATGATCCGATTATAGACTTAAATGATTCATATGCCTATTGTGCAGTGAAAATAAAGTAAGTTGTGGTAGAATATAAAACTAGTCACCAAGTAATGCTAGTCAATTGCAAGAGACTTACAACATCCATAATTGTATAACGGAGATGTTGAGACATTGACCACCATGGATGATCTCCGAAATATCCTCATGCTTGATGTACAATGGGAAGTTGTCATTATGCACCCCGAACATCAGCGGGTCCCATGGCACCTGGAAGGGTCTGAGGAAAAGATCGGGGATGGTCAATGCTAAATGGTACAAGGGATCAGAAACACGTTCCAGCTTATGTACAGGTTTTGCCGGTCCACGATTAACAACCAAGGGTGAGCGATTAGGTTAACTTGATATGTGACAAATCATTCGTAAATTAGAAGACACAAGGGAAAAATCAAAAACCTGGGTCAAAATTGTGTGTACAAGATGTGTCGACCAAGCAAGGAAAGTGTTAAGTGTCTGCCCTACTAACTGAACCTCGTCAGTGGGAACAGGGACGGAAGCCTTTGCATTGCGTACCTCCTCAATACTCACCTTTACCTGATCAGCTGCAAGAGGGACGCTATGCACAGTTGTCGATCCCTCATGAACTCTACCAAGGGCAACAAGGCGGGGAGGATTGCCATCCACATACAACCCACGCCTGTCAGATGCACCCGTGTCTGGGTCATTGGCCGAGGGATCGACACAGCGCCCCTTGGTGCTGACACGAGCACCAAGAGGACATGACTTAACCTCCGGAGGCTGAATGGCAGCCTAAGACTGGATGTGGGACTGCAGCTGGCTGAAGCTCACCATCATTGGCAAGTGCAAGCCTTAGATTCCTTGCCTCTTTGCCGAACTCTGGATACAAACGATCAATCTTTTTCCACTGAACCAAATCTGCTGGATGTCGGAGCATCCCATCAAAGTTTCTTCCCTCTGCATGCCATGTAAGGTCTTTTGTGTCATCTTCATTAGCAAACAGACGCTTAAACCTCAGAATGATGGGAAGATACCACAAGACCTTCGCGGGAGGGCCTTTCGTTGAACTGTCATCACTGCCACATTCGTCATTGTCCTTCACTTTGTATCGTGAGACCCCACACGTGGGGCATTTATGCATTTGTTCAAATTCATTTCGGTACAATATGCAGTCATTAGGACAGACATGAATTTTCTTATACTCCATACCCATCGGACAAAGTATCTTCTTCGCCTTATAGTAACTGTTTGGTAACGTGTTTTCCTCTGGAAGCACGTCCGTAAGTACCTCAAGCAGTGAACTGAAGCTTTTGTCACTCCACCCATATCTGGCCTTGACATTAACAAGATTTAACATCGCAGATAACAGTGTCAATGAGTCTTTGCACCCCGGATACAACGGCTTCTTCGAATCACTCTCCAACGTATCATGCATAGGGGCATGTGCTTGCTGAAAAGACTCATGCCCCAGATCACGAATCATATCCTCTAGTCGATCTCCAATGTCAACATCAACCTGTTCAGTCTGCGAGACCCTCTGCGTGTCTGTGAATTCACCATGCCATATCCATGTCGTATAAGTCTTCTTAATCCCATCGCACAAAAGATGCTCCCGTATGTCTTCTAGTGTTTGGCGTCTACCATTCAAACAATTGATACAGGGGCAGAAATATTTTCCATCCCCATCGGGTCGACCTCTTTCAGAGGCCAATTGTAAGAAATTTTCAACTCCTTCTTCGTACTCAATCGTGATGCTACTTGCATTCATCCAAGATCGATCCATGTACTTACCAACTCTGTGATACTGAAAAATTTAATCCATGCATGAAAACCTCACTTTTTTCATTCAAGGTGTGGCCCTATCCCATTCAGGAAGGCATTTTTTTAAAGTATATTCATATCTATACGTTGAGTCTTTATCCTAAATATGACGAAATTTTGGCAGCATTTCGCTTTGGTCTCCAAGTACACGAAATGAAAGCGGTGACATGAGTTCCACCATAGTCAAGTATGCACCCGGAGAACAAAGTGAAATGCATTGTACCGAAATTTTATCATATTTAAGACAAGAATGATAACGTATAAATATGAATATACTAAAAAATATAAGTCTTCCCAAACTGTCCAAACGGACAATTCAAGATTCAATACAATGATTAATCCAAACTGTCCGGAAGAATCACTGTAATGAATCTCAAACGGGAAACTAAGGTTCACTCATAATGAACTTTCATTGTATATACAAATACTCATTAATGACATAAAACAGTTTACACAAGTACGCATTACATATAGAAGCTAAAAAAAAATTGAAAGGCATTCGTCAGTACCTGAGATGATGGTCAATGACAATCTCCAACAATGAATCTGGTGATGATGATACAAAGAGGCAAAGGACAACTACATACAAATGATGTTGAACAGTGAAGATGTTATATTCAAAGATGACACACATACGATTATATATGTAGGACAGAATTGGGGCTGGTGTGAGTCTTAACAGAAGCCTTACCTTTCGTGAAGGAGCACAGCCTGCCTGTGGATTGGGTTCTACTGATGGTGGTGTAACTGGGGTTGCAGCCTCACTTGGTTGTTCTTCCTGCAAAGAGTTAAAAAACAAGATTATTTATTACTTATGTTTGAGGGAACATAGCCATGAAATTATATGTAGTATGCAATTTATCTGGTTAATGCAACTTTACACTCATCACTAAACCGATGCATTACATGTTTGAAGGAAGAACTATGTAAAAAAATTATATGTGTGTGTGTGTGTGCGTGTGGCTGTGCGCTATGTGGCTGCCTATATATCAAACATGCCCTAAAATTGTAGCTGATGAGGAAATTTGAGAGTGAGATTTGGATGATACCGAAGTTAGTAGCTGTTTTGTGTCTTAAAGGAAATGAGGATTCGATAATGTTTGTTCCATTGGTTGTGATTAGTGGTGGATTGGATGAGGGACAAAGACTTGATCGCAGATACTTAAAGAAATGTAGTGATCACCATTTGGAGCTTGGCTACAAGGTACATAATTAAAACAATGATAATATTTTTGGTTTTCTATTAATGCCTTGTAGTAGTTCTTTTTTGTTGTGGTTTTCGGTTGAGCGTCATTTGAATGATAGAGACTTTGTTCTCTTCAATGGCCAGCCTAGTCTTTGTAAAATGTCTATCATGTGGCATAGAATCAAAATGATGCCTTATTCTACTTTCCGGCTTAACTTGTCTGTAACTTCACCATGATAAGGCGGAAATCAGTACCTTATTATGGTGAAGTTACAGACAAGTTAAGCCAAAAAGTAGAATAAGGTGTCATTTTCATTCTATGCCACTTGATAGACATTTTATGAAGACTAGGCTAACGATTGAAGCGAACAAAGTCTCCATCATTCAAATGACGCTCAGCCCAAAACCACAACAAAAAAAACTATTACAAGGCATTAACAGAAAACCAAAAATATTATCATTGTTTTAATTATGTACCTTGTAGCCAAGCTCCAAATGGTGATCACTACTTTTCTTTAAGTATCTCAGATCAAGTCTTTGTCCCTCATCCAATCGACCACTAATCGCAACCAATGGAACAAACATTATCGAATCCTCATTTCCTTTAAGACACAAAACAGCCACTAACTTCGGTATCATCCAAAGCTCACTCTCAAATTTCCTCATCAGCTACAATTTTAGGGCCTGTTTGATATATAGGCAGCCACATAGCGCACAGCCACATAGACCATATTTTTTTACATAGTTCTTCCTTTATTAACATATATATCTAGCAAAACCAAAACTGAATTGTTTTGTAGTTTAGTTTCTTAAAAAAATCATGTTACTATCATTTGTTTATTTATTTATTTATTTTTGTCTTGTTTTATCCATTCTCTTCTTTATATGTTATGTCTATATGGCAGGTATGAATCTGAACTTGTTCACAAGGTCAAGGAAATGAACCCTAGAGATTCCCTCAAACTTTTCTGCTTAAATGCCTTCAATGAAAGCCATCCCAAAACAGGTTATGTAAAACTATCTGAAGAGGTAGTTAAAATTGCCCAGGGCGATCCCTTCACCACAACCAACAACAAAAAACCCAAATCCACAAAAAACCCACATAACATACTGTTAAACAGAGACCTAAACATATAAAATAAGCTACATTAACATGTTCTTTTATCCAAACATATCAAAATCATGAAATCGATGTTCAGCTGGTGCCAATGACCCACGAACCATTTCATATCATTCAGTTCCATTCCAAACCAACTATTGATGGAAGCAGAGGATACTAACCTTGGGGGAGCGCAACCTCAGCAAGACACCAACAATGCGAGACAATGGTGACAGCACGCGGAACCTTGAAGCAAGAGATGTTGTGGATGGTGATATGGGCGCCAAGGCACGTAGGAGAAAAGATGGGGTGTCGACGGTAATATGGGTGCGCGCGAAGGCACGAAGGAGAATAGATGGTGTGCTATGGGCGCTTCAGTGGGTGACGACAACGAGGAAGCTTTTCAGTAGATATGGGCGCGAGAGTGAAGGGTCGTAGCTTTTCAGAAGAGATAAAGGCTAAAAGGCGCGATACTGAAGTTTAATCGTCGCGACAGGTGGTATATCATAACCACAACATCAATTCCCATAAAAAAACCGATGTTAATATCTTATTTAACATCGGTTTTACTTAAAATCTTGAAAACCGATGTTAACAGTTCATGGTTAACATCGGTTTTACTTAAAATCTTGACAACCGATGTTAACATTTCATGGTTAACATCGGTTATACTTAAAAATCTAGAAAACCGATGTTAACAGTTCATGGTTAACATCGGTTATACTTAAAAATATTGAAAACCGATGTTAACAGTTCATGGTTAACATCAGTTTTGTGAAAAATCTTCAAAACCCATGTTAAATAAGTCCGCTTATTTATAAAATTGTCACCGCGTTTTCGTTAACATCGATTCTCTCAATAACCGATGTTAAACTAGCGATGTTAAAACCTATTTTTCTAGTAGTGGCGGAAATAATCCAAATATATAGATCTATCAGAGCAATAGTACGTACTGAATTGTATGTCTTCTTTAATTTCTTTTTCATTAATGCTTTCTTGGGCTTGCATATTTTAGAAGCTTTTTTGACCAATTAGTCTCAGAAGTAGAAAAATAGTATATAAGACACAGAAGTAGCTGGAAATAATCCAAATACTTTTGTTAACTGTTGATAGAAACAATTATCATAGAAGTTTTCTTGACGAATTAGTTTATCAGAATGCTACATATATATTATACTATAGTTAACTAGTATAAGAAACTAGAAGTAGTTAGAAATAACTTATATATAATGTTATATAATTGATAATTATCACAGTATTTTTCATATATATATATATATATATATATAATATTACGTACATATCATCATTAAAAAATGTTATTATTATTTAAAATTCTTATAATATATTTTACATAAATTAGATTAAATGGAATTCACAATAATATATAAAGTAGAATAAACTACATATATCAACATTTACATGAATATAAAATGTTTAAAATATAATGAATAAATGAATGAAGCTTTAACACACTCTGTAGCAACCAAAGACTTTCTCAGTTTCTCACATCTTTTCCTGTTCTGCGGTTAGTTAGGCAATTTTTCGATATACTCTCAAGGTGTCGGCTACACATTTGATTGTTTATGCTTTAATGATTACACGCGGTATTTCCTTTTCTTTTTTCAAATTAATTGAGTTTCTTTTTTTCCATCTGGTCGGTAGTTTACAGAATATGCACGCACTTTACACAATTTCTTTTTTGACTTCTCCCAGTTGGCTCTCTTCATTTTTCTTAATTTTTTCGAGATGCAACCTTAACTTTTGTGAATCTTCCGTGAAAGTTCCACAACTTAGGGTGAAAGTTTACATTACAGACATGACCTCTAATAATTTTTTGGGTGATTTCTCGTGCTACTTTTTTTTTGGAATAGTTCTCATGCTACCTTATTGGTAAGTGATTTAGTAAAATATCATTTGCCATATAATTAAGTTCTTTCTTAAAATTTAAGAATGGCTATATATCGAACGTTTAAGTTCTTTCATAAAATTTAAGAATGCCTATCAAGGTTTTATTTTGTTGAAATGTAAACAATTACTTGTACAGAGACAAGCAAAAATGATTTATTCACTGTCTTTCTAGAGCAACCACATCTCATACCAGGTTCAAAGTTTATCACCATATTCTAACATGTATTTTCAATACTATAATTAATGAAATGATGTGATCCAGTTTCTCTGGAAAAAAAGGCGTGAAACGGGAGATTATGGGATTTTATCAAATCTTTTTCTCTCTTTCTTATGTTTTATTTGTTCATTTCTCCTTACTTAATTGTGTCATATTTCTAACCTAAACCTATTGATTTACCTATTTTTTTCCAATTGAAAAATTTAAACCTGAAGCAGCCCCTCTGACTAGTTCATATTCAAGAATTTGAGTATCATATTGAGATTTCATTAATCGAAATTTATTTAAATAATCCTCAATTGTTTTACTACTAAAACATTTAGTAGTTATCAAATCTATGAGATTAACTTTAGTCTATCCTCTAAAGAAATGTTTACAAAACACTTTTTCAAGTTGTGTCCAAGTATATATCGAATTTGGTAATAATAAATGGTGAACTAGGTAAAATCATTTTTTCGTTAAAGAACTAGGAAAATATTTCATTTTCAAAAATTCATCAATAACTAGATCACTACCTTTTATTTGAAAATAGGCCACATGTTCTACAATAGATTCTTTTAATTCTTTAATTATTTATTATCATTTTATCACTTCTTAATAACATACAATTCTTATTAAGATTTGTTTTTAAGATCAAATTTTTTTGGCAAATTAATTCTACCGGATTTGTCAATTTGTTAATTGTGAAAATTGTATTAATTGTGCCAATTTGTCATTTTTTTGTATTAATTCAAAAATTAATTGTATTTTTTTGGCAAATATATATATATATATATATATTTCTTTGGCTTTTAGGGTTGGAGGTTTCCATGCTGCTGCCTGTTACTGCATCCTTCTTCCTGTAACTTTCATAGTCTTTTTCTAAGTAAACAGTATTGTTAGAAAATCCTCCCTTTAAATAGGCTACTAAGAAACCACTCATGAGAAGACACTGACAGTTTGTGTATGTATTCTTCTCCCTTGTACGTTAACCACTATTCTGTGAAATAGGTGGTTCTGATTTTTTATCCCTAACTTTCTCGTTGCAGGAAATAAAAAATAGAAAAAAGAGAAGATATTGTCCCTGGCATGCATGTGAGGTAGTAGCTTTCAGAATTAGTTCAAATATTTCGGAGCTTTAATAGTAAGTTGTATTTTTCTTTTCTCGGGGTGGGCTTGCATATATATTTTTTACTTCATTTCATAAACCAATTAATTAGTATATTGTAGAATCTTTCTTCACGAATTAGAGTAACAAGAATGTTGCTAATCATATTTGTTAACAACTATTAGAACCTCAGACACTACAACAAAAGCGCTGATTTCCCACAGCCCATTTCCCACCACTGCACTTCCGTCGGAAATGAAACGCTTACCCACGGGCCATACCGACACGGGTAATGTGGTGGAAAAAATTGGGCTTTCCGAAGGATTTTTCCCATGATCTGGATGTCCGTCGGAATTTTAATTTCATACGGAACAATAGCCAAGTCCCAGCCCTAATTGAATGCACCACTGAAATTGAAGACT
>PYAF01004990.1:69706-81339 GCA_007407185.1 Glycine tomentella | reverse complement strand
GAGTCTTGACAAGAAGTGGTGTGGATCAACATTAGAGGGCTTGTATCTTCAAGCCTATTGTTGATCATCAATTTCGAATATAAACAAGGTAACATCTATGTCCTAAAGAATGATTCTTGAATGGTATGTGTGTTTCCGCTTTGAAAATTTTTGTTTTTCTTCTCACATGCCTTTGGGCTTCAAGGCCCTATCTTACAGACTCTTCCTGATCCTGAAGGAACGTTTGAGGTGTTTTGTGATGCGTCCAAGAGGGGACTTGGATGTGTGTTGATGCAGGATCAGAAGGTGGTTGCCTATGCTTCCAGGAAACTGAAACCTCATGAAGAGTTTTATCCTACTCATGACTTGGAGTTGGCAGCCGTGGTGTTTGCTCTGAAGATATGGAGGCACTATTTGTATGGTGCCAAGTTGATAGTATTCAGTGACCACAAGAGTCTTAGATACCTCTTTGATCAAAAAGAGCTGAATATGAGACAGAGGCGTTGGATGGAATTCCTGAAGGACTATGACTTCGAGCTGAGATACCATCCAGGTAAGGCAAATGTGGTTGCTGATGCCTTAAGCAGGAAGAATGTGACTGCTGCAAATTTGATGATCTCTGATTGCAAGCTGATAGAGCAATTCAGAGACATGCACCTGACAGTGACAGAAGGTGCACATGGTCTTGAGTTGAGCAGGACCAAGGTAGATAATGAGCTGATCAGGAGAATCCGAGAAGCTCAGCAGCAAGATGAGTCCATGAAGGCCCTGATTGGCCAGCAGGATGTCTCTTGGGAAGATCACGACTTGGTGAGGTACCAAGGTCGTATTGTGGTGCCTGAGGGCGGGTTGAGAGATGTCGTCCTATCTGAGGCACATAAGGGCCAGTTCAGCATTCATCCAGGAGCCACTAAGATGTATCATGACCTAAAGAAGTGTTTCTGGTGGCCAGGGATGAAGAGAGATATAGCTGAACATGTGACAAAATGTTTAGTGTGTCAGAAGGTAAAGATTGAGCATCAAAGACCATCTGGTCTACTTCAGCCTTTAGAGATCCCAGAGTGGAAATGGGATAGCATTTCCATGGATTTCGTGGTGGGATTACCGAGGACTCAGAGTGGATGTGATTCTATATGGGTGATAGTGGACAGGCTGACCAAGTCTGCTCATTTCTTGCCTGTGAGGTCTGATTACACCACAGAAAAGTGGGCCCAACTGTATGTAAAGGAGATTGTGAGATTGCATGGTGTTCCTGAGAGCATTATCAGTGACAAAGATCCGAAGTTCACCTCGAGGTTTTGGGGTGCTTTTCAGGATGCTTTTGGGACCCAGTTGAAACTCAGCACAGCCTACCATCCTCAGACCGATGGTCAGACTGAGAGGACCATCCAGACTCTGGAGGATATGCTGAGAGCTTGTGCCTTGGAGCAAGGTACTAGCTGGGACAGATATCTACCTCTGGTGGAGTTCTCTTACAACAACAGCTTTCATGCCAGTTTGGGCATGGCACCTTATGAGGCTTTGTATGGCCGGAGGTGCAGGACTCCAGTATGTTGGACAGAGGTAGGAGAAAGACAGCTCCTTGGACCTAAGTTGGTTCAAGAGACTTCTGAGCAGATCAGGATGATCAGAGACAAGTTGATGAAGGCTCAGAGTCGACAGAGGAGTTATTATGATCAGAAGCACAGACCCTTGCAGTTTGAGGAAGGTGATCATGTGTTTCTGAGGCTATCTCCAGTGACGGGTGTAGGACGAGCTTTAGGTGTGAGGAAGTTAAGTCTTAGGTTCATTGGTCCATATCAGATCCTTGAGAGGATAGGACCAGTGGCATACAGGCTAGCTTTGCCTCCCCAATTGTCAGGTTTACATGATATGTTCCACGTGACTCAGTTGAGGAAGTATGTGGCTGATCCCTCACACGTGGTGGAGCCTGACACAGTTCAGATTAGAGAGAATCTGACGAGTCCTACACGACCCTTGAAGATTCTGGACAGAATGGAGAAGCAGATCCACAGCAAGACGATTCCCATCATCAAGGTACAATGAGAAGGTCGAACACCTGAGGAAGCAACTTGGGAGCGGGAGTAGGAGCTGCTGCAGCTGTATCCCGCGTTGGCTAACAGGTATGTTTCTGAATTTTGTGGACAAAATTCATAAAAAGGAGGGGTGAATGTAAGGACCCTCATCATGGCGCGATTGGCGCCAGATCCCGCGCGGTCAGCGCTAGGATTGTTCAACAGAAAACCCTGTGAGGGGTGTGGCGCAGGTAGCGCCAAGGCTGGCGCTGATGGCGCCAGACCCACTGGAATCCCACGCCAAGGGCGTCAATCTGGCGCGAGGGACGCCAGGTGTTTTCCAGCCCACGCGAGTCGCGCCATGGTTGGCGCGGATGGCGCGGGAAGTGGTCTAGAAAACCAAGTTTCACTGGTTTTCCACGCGGTCAGCGCCAGATGTGGCGCGGACGGCGCCATAGGTCAGGGGAGGTTGGCGCTGATGGCGCCAGTGTGGCGCGGGTGGCGCAACAGTTTCTAGAAGTTGGCGCTGGGGGCGTGGCAGTGGCGCTGATGGCGCCACATACACCGCCATGTTGGAATGGATAGCACCGGAGCTGGCGCAGATCGCGCCAGAGCTCGGGCTGGCCCAGTATTAAAGGGCAAAACGCGAAAACTGAAGAAGAAAACCAGTTCTTCTTCTTCCCCATGACCAAACCTCCATTGTTGGAGTGCCCAAGCTTCCTAGGACCTTATTTCTTGACCAAAACACCTCTCAATTACCATTAAGCTTGTGAGAATCATCTTGAGAGCTTAAATCCTTCATCCTTTCTCTTCAAAAACCCCTTTTGAGTGAGAATTCATTTCTCAAGAAAAAGCTCAGAGACTTGAGTTTGGCTGAGACTCGCGGCTTGGAAAGGACATCAGAGCTAGTAGAATCTGTCCTTCAGCCTTCTTGGTTGCCACTAAGGTAAGAAACTCAAGTTTCTCCGGTTGATTTTGAATTTGGGGTTTTCTGGATATTGTGACCCATACTGAGTTGGGGCTAGAATTAGCCCAGGGTCCTGTTGAGAAACTTGTTTAGAACTGGCTAGTGATGAAGGAGTAGCTTTCAGTTTTTGATTTGGTGAACTTTGAATCTTGGCTCTGTGATATGCATGTGTGGTTGTGGAACGAGTCACTTGTTTTTCTCTGGACATGCATGAGCCTTGACTGAGTTTGTGTTGAGCCTGAGAGGCTAACTGAACGGTGCCTTGGTTGAGGTTTAGACCGTTCCAATGATATATTGAATTATGGGCTATTGTGAGCCATAGCTCAGGTAGGTGTTGTACATTGAGTCTCTGTGGTGACTCAATTGCTCTGATGTCAGCTTTGATGGACCTTGTGTGGTCTGTGAGAAGCCTAGTGTGGGCTGAGATTGATTGAACCCTAGGATAGGGGAATTCAAATATGTTATGTTTCTGTGCTTGAATGCTTGTGAATTGGTTTTGATATGGATATATGCCTTGAATAGGGCTTGACACTGAGGGTGTCAGTGGCAGGAGCCACAGAGCAGGGACAGGATTGCAGAGTGATATCTTGCTAGGTAAGTTCAGTGTCCCTGGGGATGATTTCTCATCTTGTATGCCACAGCACACTCCGAGGGAGTGGTGGTCATTTCATGATGCATGCATTGGTAGTTGCATCTTCGTAATGATATATGTGTGCATCTGTGCTTGTGATTCGGTGCTTTGATTGTGATAGATCTATTGGCTAATAGATAAAGATGGACCTCCCTAGGAGATGGTGGTTTCTTCCTAGTATGGTTGGCTCATGGTTGAGGTAGCTCCCAGGGAATTGGTTCCCACAGACCATGGGGAGAGATGTTGAGGTAGCTCCTTCTACTCTCGGAGGTACCATATATGTGCATCCATGCGAAGGGCTAGTACCCAATGGGATGGCACAGGTGTGAGTTTCCGGTCTCACACTGAGATAGGCATTTAGGAAGCTCCGCCATGTATGTTGATTTAGGCGTTGAGGTAGCTCCGCCATGTTTGGATGTTTGATATATTGTTATGAGGGCCATAGGGCCAGGCCAGTAGGCCATTTGATTGTGATTGCCTAATGTATGTTTTATGGAAAGTGGGCCAGGGTGGAGGAGATTCCTCCAAGGACCCTGAGCTTACTGAGAGGTGTATCTCACCCCGTGTGGGGATTTATGATTTCAGGTGACTCTTCTGGCAGAGGAGAGCAGTCTCAGGGCAGGAAGGCCCAGTAGAGACTTGGACTGCTTGATTGAGAAGCAGTAGGGAGAGCTGAAGGCTCAGTTTTGTTTTGATTGTGTTTTGTACCCTTGAGAAGGGATGGTGTATGTGTACACCTGAGATGTATAGTTCTGTAGACCCTCGGTGAGGGCAGTTATTCTTTGTATCGCCACGATGTGGTGAAAACTCTGATGTATATGTATGTACAAAACTATTAATGATATGATATAAATTTCCTTCTGAGTATTTTATGGATGTGTATTTATCTGTCTATGGTTATGTATGATAAACTGGATCAGCAAGGGCGTAATTTATGTGCCTTATATGAATGTTTCTTTAATCTGTTTTATTCCATACATAATAAATCAAGAAAAGCGATTTTGTGCTTCCGCGGAGTTGTAAATTGTGAATTAAGCGCTAAACTGATATTAATAATGATAACGCACTGGAGGCCTACGGGGTGTTACAGTCATGTAAATACTTTGGTTTTACATATGGCTATTTATGTAAATTAATTTTGTATAGAAAAGAAAGAAAAAAAAGAAAAAAAAAAAAGAAGAAAAAGAAAAAGAAAAAGGGAAACAAGTTCCTTGTGAATAAATAAATATATGAATTATGTACATTATGTTATAAATTGTACAGAGTGTTGTAAATTTTAAAAGTTGGGTGATTGGGATGTTGGCTTAGGAAATATTGGTAACTTGGTAGAAAAGTAAAGAAATAGGAAAGTGATGATAGCTTATTTTGTTTTCTCTCTTATTCTCAGGGTAAATTTGAATATCCAGAAAAATCAAGATTTCCTTCAAGCCAGGCCCAACCCTAAAAGACCTAATGATCCATGATAATTATGTACTTTTCTTTGATTTGATGGGAAATGAACTGCAAAATTGATCTATGACATATCAGTATTGGAATTGAGAAGAAACACTTACCTGTGGGAGAATTAAACACCTTTTAGAGGTTTTCCTCTGTTTGAATCAATTAAGTGTCTTCTATGATGTTCTTTAGAAACAAAATGTGAATTGATCTTAATCTCATTTGGTTCAGTGTATTTCATCTTTTGTGCTTTCATTTTCTCATTGTTGATTATTTGAAAATGTTGTTCTGGTCACTATAAAAGTTGATTCTTTACAAAGCATGTTCATAAATTTTGATATATAAATATTGAAAAACTTTCCTTTATACTTCTAGTATTCGTAGTTTTATTTCCTTACATTGCTTTAGGAAAAGCAAGATTCTAGGTTGGTGGTATTTGATAAGTGCTATATTTTAGTTATTTTCAAGATTATAATGCTAGCACTTATCTTTTAATTTCAGTAAAATCTCTTATAACATTCCTCTAAATCTAGTTGTTTTACATTTTGTACATTTATAAATGTTATTGTTTACATTTGGAAGATTCATCCATTCAATTTTGATGTTTCGATAGGTATCTGCGGCATCCAAAACAACCAAGACAAGAAAAAAGGGCAAAAAGGTCAAAATAAGACGATTCTGGAAGTGAAATTCGCCCAGGCTAGCAATCAGCTCTCCTAGGCTAATGAAGTTTCTTCAAGACTAAGCAATAGCTCGCGTAGGCGAGTTGACCTGACCTACTCCACAATTTCCTATAAATAGCCATGCAAGGGAGCCAAGAAAAGGAACCAGAACGTGAAAAAAAACCAGAAACGCACAGGAAGGTGAGAAAAGAGAGAAAAGGTGAGGAAACTCTGCAGAAGCAGATCGGGGATCGCCTCCTTCATCACATCTTTTGTTGATCTCTTGCTCTACACAATGATCAGGTAGTTTCTCCAAAGGATTGGGTGTAATCTTTGTACCTTTATGTATCTCTTTTGATATTTGATATATGTATGAATCTTTTCTGCTCATTATTGGTGATTTCTTTTTGTTCGTAATGATTGATTCTACTTTATCGCTAGTTTCATGAAATTGGATTCTAAGTTTGACTAGAAAGTGCTCTTAGAATTTGAACTGAATATTTTACTCTTTAAATTACGTTGCTAGAAATAACACAAGATTTGATGAAACTAGATTATGATTGTAATGCTGAGTTATTTACTTCATATGAGAGGGATCGATATTCGTTAAATATCCTTAGGATTCTCGAATGCGAGGGATCAATTTGGGGTGAATTAATGTGTGCATCAGTAATGTTAGAGAATGATTCATATGTATTAATGTCAATTGGATACTGAGGGTGTGAACGATGAAATCCAATCCTACGTTCTCTTGAATTAATTAAATTCATTTTACTAGTTTTCATAATTTTCCGTATTTCCGACACTCTAATTCTTTATTTTCGTAAACCCACCAAATTTCTATTATATTTGTTGTACATAACTATTGAACTGATTACTTTTATCTAAAAAAATGAGTAGCTCAAGTCCCTGTGGAGACAATCTCTTATAAATTCTGTAACCTACAACGACATTGGTACGCTTGCCAATAGTCTAATAGTAATGCACCTTTAGGATACCATAGACCATCTTTTGGAGTTGATTTTAGGTATTTAATGATCCTTTTTACTGCTATGAGGTGTGACTCTTTTGGATTAGCTTGATATCTTGCACATAGGCACACATTCAACATTATGTCTGGACGACTTGCAATCAAATACAGCAGAGATCCAATCATTCCTCTATATCTTGACTCATCAACCTTGTTGCCTTTTTCATCAAAATCAAGATAAGTTTTGGTTGCCATAGGACATCCTTGCTTTTCTCCATTTCAAATTTTCTAATCAATTCGTTGCAGTATTTTGTTTGACTGAGAAATGTTTCATTCTTCATTTGTTTCACTTGAAGTCCAAGAGAGAATGTTAGTTCTCCTATCATTGACATTTCAAACTCATTTTGCATTGAAGATGAAAATTCCTTGCACAAAGAGTTGTTAGTAGAATCAAATATAAAATCATCAACATAGATTTGAACAAGTAATATATCACTAGCGAATTTCTTGATGAACAGAGTTTTATCAACTTGTTCTCTTGTGAAGGATTGACTAATTAGAAAATTACTCAATCTTTCATACCAAGATCTGGGTGCTTGTTTTAAGCAATAGATGGTTTTCTTTACTTTGAAGACATAATTTGGATGTTTGAAGTCTACAAAATCAGGAGGTTGATCAACATCTATTTACTCCTCTATGTAACCATTTAGGAAGGAACTTTTTACATCCATTTAAAATAGTTTGAAGTCCATCAAACATACAAATACAAGCAGCAACCTTATTGCTTCCAACCTAGCAATAGGGGCATAGGTTTCTTCATAGTCAATGTCTTCCTCTTGGTTGTAACCCTTTGCAACCAATCTGGCCTTATTTCTGACTATAATGCCACTTTCATCAAGTTTGTTTCTGAAAACCCACTTGGTGCCTATTGGCTTATGAGAAGGAGGTCTAGGAACAAGTTCTCATACTTCATTTCTGAATTGGTTTAGTTCATCATGCATAGCAAGCATCCAATGTTCATCAAGTAATGCTTGATCAATAATTTTGGGTTCAATTTGAGATACAAAGGTCATATCACAACATAAGTTTCTAAGAGATGATCTAGTGGAAACTCCCATAGATACTTCACCAATAATGTTGTCTAGGGAGAGATCTCTTGTAGTTCTCCAATCCTTTGACCTTTGAATTGGTGTACCGACCCACCTCGTCATTTCGATATCATTGACTCTAATCGTGTGAATTTCAAATTTTAATGAAAACTCCATTAATTTGATTATGAAAATGGTAGTAATTTTTTTGTGATAATACAATTGTCATACAACGGAACAAATACATAAATGGATAAATATGGATGTACATTTAAAGCTTTACATATCATTCATATGTCAGAACATAATCTAGTTGCATTTACAAATATTTACGTCTGGAATTACATGACCAACAAAAAGAATCAAGGGACTAACTAAGAAATAGTTGATTAACAAAACACAACTCTTTCCCAAAAAGAATTCCAACGTTATCACATCGGTTCGGCGGCATCAACCAAAAAGAAGATCTCCCTCCAAGGTCACCTACTGCTGCTCATCTGCTCCCACTAATGAAGGTTCGTGATCATCATAGGTACCAACCACATGGTATAACAAATTCAAGGGTGAGTTTATTATATAAAACCAACAAGCATCAGATAACCACAATAGGAAAGGAACAACAATAACAACCACAATTATTACTAGAACTTCATCAGTCCAATACACACTCAACACACCAATCATCCAATTCATTTCACAAATCAAACAATCATGTTATGAATGATGCATGCTTCTGATTTCACTCTCACTATGTGAAAATATAATGAACACTTATGCAAATAACCAAGAGGGGGGTGGATTGGTTTTACCTCAGAGTTTTAAAAATCCTTTAAAAAAAATGTAATAGCGGATTAGAAAGATCGTATCAATTTAAAAACCAATTAGGAAAACAGTTTACTTCTCCAATCAATTTACTCCTGTGCAATGACCAAGTTTGTATGACAAGTAATTTATATACTTCAAGAATCAAATGCAAGACAAACTGAAATATAAAAGCACAAAAGGTTTATACTGGTTCACCTCTCAACCCCGGAGGCTACATCCAGTTTTCTTCCAACCAAAATCTTAGTTAGAGTTCCACTATAACAAATATCTTTACAAGCTTTACAAATGATCTCTCTTACCATCTAGGTAAAATTCAAAATCTATATCCTCTAGACTTTTCAAAAGGCCAAGAACCAGAGATCCCCTCTCTGTTCTTCCCTCTAGAAACACTTTCTAGAAAATCTTTAAAGATTACAAACGTTATATGGAAATATCAAACAATTTCAGAATAGAAATATACTAGAACTTCAAGCTTAAGGTACAAGAAAGATATCACCTTATAATCCTCACAAACAACAATGAGATGAATGATTCAACCTGAGATTATGTGTAGAAGATGATAACTAGACTTTCTTGAAATCTTTCTTTAAAAGCAAGCTTGAGAAAACTTTCATCTATGATTTACAACACTTAGAACTCATGTAGATCCCATTGATACTCAATAACTATGATTATCAACCTTGATTCTGACTTGAGTACTCAAGAGAATTGTTGGAAAAGGTTTTTACTAATTCGTACGCTTTGGGTATTCACTCTCTCAATGAGAGTCAGCTTTTCTATTTATAAAAAAACTGTTTTAACTAACTGTAATTGATTATTTCATCAATGTAATCGATTATTTTAACTATTGTAATCGATTAAAGTGTTTATCAGGAATCTGGGAATTTGTCACGCACAATTTAATCGATTAATTCATCTTGTAATTGATTACTCTACATGAACCAAGTTTTTCAAAGCACTCAGTAATCGATTAAACAACCAAATAATTGATTAACACAGACCATGCCTAAAACTTAACAGTGCATATTTGATCGATTACTAATATCTGGTAATCGATTAAACTAGATGAACATGTTGTGTAAAATTATGCAGAAGCTCTGGTAATCGATTAAATATCCAAATAATCGATTATCATAGGAAGTTCCAAAAACTGTGAAGAGCTTATTTAATCGATTACGATTAAGTGGTAATCGATTAGAATGTTCATAAGGCTTTTACCAGAAACCAACACAAGCCTGTAATCGATTATTTTACCAAAGTAATCGACTAAAGCAGTGAGAAATTGTTTTACACAATTTCTAATAGCCTTTATGAATCATTACTTGATTTATTAACATTATATGATTAATTCTCATTATTTGAATGTATGAATGCATGAATATTGAGGATTATAAGGCTTTATCTTGATTGACCAATCTTAGAAACAAATTACAAATGCCATCAATTAAGATTGGGCATGTAAAACATCAAAACCATTTGTTTCTTCAACTTGGAATCCTTTGCTTTATCTTCTTGATTTTAACAATCTCTCCTTTTTTGATTTTGAGCATGCCAAATACTTTATTGATGAAACACACTCTTTGTCTTCCATGAGGAGATATACAATCTGAAAATTTCTTAGCTTTTGCAAAGATCAAGCATCATATATCTTTATTGATCATAAAGAAACCTTCAATTATTCATAAGCATTCATTCAAACATTCATTTGATCATACTCTCCCTGAGTTGAATAACATGTTGAATAATATTTTTAATCCATTTCAAATACTACTCCCCCTATTTGGCAAATCAAATTAAAAAAAAAGGGAATTGAAGCATATCAAGGGAATATAAATGACTTCATTGATTAACAGAAAAATTACATTGAAACATAAACAACATGAATTTAAAAACACAAAATTAACACACAATCAAAGCAAAACATAACAATGATAAGAACCAAGACAAGAACACAAAGATTAATCTAAGTCCCTAGACTTATCCCTAAAAAATCTTAGATTCTATGTTCTTCATTCTAGTCTTGAGTTCATCTAATGATGAATTTACTTCATCTCTTTGTTCATGATGAAGAGAGAACAAAACATCCATTTTCTGAATCATCAAGCTCTCAAATTCAGAGTAGTGAGGTTGAGATGGTGCTTGATGTGTTGCAGAATTAGGCTAGTTTAGTATTTTAATTACTTGGAACTAATTTCAATACCATTTGAGTATTTTGCAGGTAAAAAGGAGGAAACTCAAGCAAAAAGAGAAAACCAAGTTTGAAGTCCCACGCTATCAGCGTGGGAACTCACGCTACTAGCGCCAGTTGAAGGGAAATATGGCTTAGCTCTCGAATGAACCACGCTATCAGCGTGGTATATCACGCTATTAGCGTCAAGAAGACGAAACCAATCTACATGACTCGAACAACTCACGCGATCAGCATGACATCCGCGCCATCAGCGTGAATGAAAGCTTGGAACCAACCTGGAGATTCGAAGAACTCACGCTACTAGCGTGAGTAATGACGCTAACAGCGTCACCATTTAGAAAGACCCACGCGATTAGCGTGGAGTCACGCGCTGATCGCATGAAGATGATTCTGTTTCCTGCTTTAAAAGATTGATTTTGTAATTAGAATTATCTTTTGGTTTTCTTGCCTTAATTACACATTAGTATAAGTATTAAACCTCTGAACAGAGTGTAAAGCTTTTTCTTCTTCTAAATTTTCATACTCTCAACATCAAAACCCTAGAATTCAAGAATCGAAGCAAGGATTGCAAGGAGAATCATGAATTATTCAACAGCTTTGGTGTTCTTGAGGCCTATGGCAGGCTAAACCTCTTACTGTCGGAAGGCCATGAACTGATGAGAATTCCTTTGTAATTGACTGGTATTGAAATAAACTTATGTTTTGATTGTTTTATTCTTATCTTCTCTTCATCCATATTCTTATTTGAAATTGATCACTTCAATTAAGTGCATAGGGTTAGGATTCGCAATGGGAACGTTGGGGTTCTAATTTCTGAACTGATAAAGAATAACATTTATTCATCACCTAGGAATAGGGATGCGTAGGT
>PYAF01004990.1:41202-61202 GCA_007407185.1 Glycine tomentella | reverse complement strand
TATACTTCAAGAATTAAATGCAAGACAAACTGAAATATAAAAGCACAAAAGGTTTATACTGGTTCACCTCTCAACCCCGGAGGCTACATCCAGTTTTCTTCCAACCAAAATCTTGGTTAGAGTTCCACTATAACAAATATCTTTACAAGCTTTACAAATGATCTCTCTTACCCTCCCTAGGTAAAATTCAAAATCTATATCCTATAGACTTTTCAAAAGGCCAAGAACCAGAGATCCCCTCTCTGTTCTTCCCTCTTGAAACCCTTTCTAGAAAAGTTTTAAAGATTACAAACGTTATATGGAAATATCAAACAATTTCAGAATAGAAATATACTAGAACTTCAAGCCTAAGGTACAAGAAAGATATCACCTTATAATTCTTAGAAACAACAATGAGATGAATGATTCAACCTGAGATTATGTGTAGAAGATGGTAACTAGACTTTCTTGAAATCTTTCTTTAAGAGCAAGCTTCAGAAAACTTTGATCTATGAGTTACAACACTTAGAACTCATGTAGATCCCATTGATACTCAACAACTATGATTATCAACCTTGATTCTGACTTGGGTACTCAAGAGAATTGTAGGAAAAGGTTTTTACTAATTTGTACGCTTTGGGTATTCACTCTCTCAATGAGACTCAGCTTTTCCATTTATAAAAAAACTGTTTTAACTAATTGTAATCGATTATTTTAACTATTGTAATCGATTAAGTTAATCAGATAATCGATTAAAGTGTTTATCAGGAATCTGGGAATTTGTCACGAGCAATTTAATCGATTAATTCGTCTTGTAATCGATTACTCCAAATGAACCAAGTTTTTCAAAGTACTCAGTAATCGATTAAACAACCAAATAATCGATTAACACAGACCATGCCTAAAACTTGACAATGCATATTTAATCGATTATGAATATCTGGTAATCGATTAAACTAGATGAACATGCTGTGTAAAATTATGCAGAAGCTCTGGTAATCGATTAAATACCCAAATAATCGATTATCACAGGAAGTTCCAAAAACTGTGAAGAGCTTATTTAATCGATTATGATTAAGTGGTAATCGATTAAAATGTTTATAAGGCTTTTACCAGAAACCAATACAAGCCTGTAATCGATTATTTTACCAAAGTAATCAATTAAAGGAGTGAGAAATTGTTTTACACAATTTCTAATAGCCTTTATGAATCATTACTTGATTGATTAACATTATAGATTAATTCTCATTATATGAATTTATGAATGCATGAATATTGAGGATTATAAAGCTTTATCTTGATTGACCAAGCTTAGAAACAAATTACAAATCCCATCGATTAAGATTGGACATGTAAAACATCAAAACCATTTGCTTCTTCAACTTGGAATCCTTTGCTTCATCTTCTTGATTCTAACACTATGCAATGTGGTACATATCCAAGGAAATAGCCTCTCACAAGAAAAATGATTCACCGTCTATCAGGACTACCCTGTCGTGCACTGGCTATTCCCCCCCGGTGATCAACAGCGTCGCTAGGGAATTCCAAACCTGATGACCCTTTAGTACCTTCATTTTCAGCCCACTGAAACCCACAGGTAAGCGCGTGCCTTCATTCTATTTTCATCCATGCACATGAAGTATGAAACATGGGCACCACCAATGCATGACCCGGCTAGGAACACATCCTTCCTTGCAAGGGTAACCTGTCATGCACCCCATGTACATACAGAACACACCAATGTGGGCTCATCGATGCACTGACCATGGCTAGGAACACATCCTTCCTTATAAGGGTAACCAACCGGTCATTGTATCCCAAGTGAACATACACATAATACAACCATGGGCACCATCAATGCATGACTTGGCTAGGAACACATCCTTCCTCACAAGGGTAACCCGCCATGCACCCCCCATGGGTATCCATGTATATCCACATCACACAATGACATTGTTCACATCAAAATTATCTCTCATCAATGTCATTATCAACATCCACACCACATCATCTCAATATCATCATCATACATATCAAACTTATCTCATTTCAACATCATTAACCACATCAACATTATCTCATTTGAACATCGTTAACCACATCATGATTATCTCATTTAAACATCACCAACCACATCAATAACATCTCAATTTCAATTTCATCAACAACATCAACATCATTTTATTTCAATATCATCGTCATAAACATCAATATTCAACATCATCAATTATATCAACATTATCTCATTACATCATCATTATTCCAATCAACATTATCTCATTTCAACATCATCTTATTCATTCACAATCCATATTACCATGAGACTGGTATTTTAGGAAAATTCTAAATTAAAGAGGAGGATTACAGTATAGAAAACAAACTCTCATAAGCATTTAAAAATTTAGTAAAGAACTAAATAGAGAACGACTTATAAAATTTTGGACAGAGTATCCTCTGTAGTTAAGACTTTTTCCAAAAATCCAATCATCACAACAACAACATCATTCACAGTTTTATCCATCAACAAGCAAATTCATAGCATCCCATTAGTTAAAAACTTAGTTTTTCTTGAAAAACCAACACACTAGGGACAGGAAGTTATCTTCATAGTTGGACTCCCTGGCTCCCAACTATGGTACCAAAACTATAAATAAATAAATAAGTCCCTTTACCTAACTAGGAGTTCTCCTTGTTACAGCCTAGCGATGCGTTTCGTGATTCTTCTAATACGCGTGCTTATCCGAACGCAGAGGTCTATATACTAAATTGAAGATAATTTAGTGTAGATTTCAAAGGTAAGGTCAAAATTAATATTTGGGGTCAAATACCCACTCAAATCGAAAAGGGGCTAAACGGCGTTTTGAGATATCACATCAAAAGACATCAATTTGAAATTCCGATTACACTAATGTGATCGGGGTTCAACAAGGATCACAAAAATAACATCAATTTCATAAAAAGCAGACTTTTACATCTCATTTTCAAAAGGGTTTTCCAAGGAAGTATAAAAATAGCCAATAACAATACCCAAATCACAAGTGATATCAAGAGAGGCTTCAAACTAGCTAAGAGAAGACAAAGAAACCATGGTTACCTCAAAGAAACCAAGAAAGGAGGATTGGAGGCTCCATTCTCTACCGAATCCTCCAGTTGAGTTTGAAGATTTCACTCCGATTAAAGTGTTCCTCTTTGTGCGGTGGTCTAACGGCAAGAAATGACGGCTCGTGGCGGTCATCGGTGGCCGTGGGTGGTGGAGGGGGAGGGGGAGGGGTTGGATGCTGGTTTTAGGGGTGAAGGAGACCATTTTTCATGAGTTAGAGGCTGCTGCATGATTTTAAAACTGCCTTGACTCGCCCAGACGAGCCAAAAAGCCTTCCAAAATTTGCTTGGGGGAATTGACCTAATTTTAAAATTTCTGGTTCTGTGAAAAAATATTATTTCACACTACAAATGTTATTTTGACAATCCCAACGGTCAACCTCTGCATATTTGGGTTAGGAACCTCCTACCTTTAAAATTTGAAGGCGATTCAACGGTTAACCAATCCATAATGGTGATATACTAAAACAGATTTTTTGGTCAAACTCGAAATCACACAATTACAATGCAACTCAAACAATTCCACATAACTTCACATCTACACCAAGCAATTACGCATGGATAATTCACATAACATTTCAATTAATAATCAAATAGTCAAATAACACAAGAAATACATCAAACATCTATTTTCGATTATCGAAATTTCAGAGTGTTACAGTTGGAGTTGAAGGGTCAACTTCTTCATTTGTTTCACCCTTATTTCTCTCACCAATTTCATTGGTAGTGACATTTTCTTCCAATGGTCCTCCATCATTTTCAAAACTCTTTTCCCCTTTTGAGGAGTTAGATTCATCATAGATAACAGGTACAGATTCTTCCACACATAAGGTTCTTTTGTTAAAAACTATATATGCTTTACTTTGCATTGAAAAACCAAGGAAGATTGCTTCATCAACTTTTGCATCAAATTTGCCAAGAAATTCCTTTCCATTATTCAAAACAAAACATTTACAGCCAAAAACTCTAAGGTGTGAAATGTTTGGTTTCTACCTTTGTAAAGTTCATAAGGAGTTTTCCTTAACATAGGCCTTATGAGCAATCTATTTAGAGTATAGCAAATGGTGTTCACTGCATCAGCCCAAAAATGTTCTGGCAAATTAGTTTCATTAAGATTTCTTGCACATTCTTCAAGTGACCCATTTTTCTTCTCCACAACACCATTTTGTTGAGGTGTTCCTGGAGCTGAAAAATTGTGATTTATTTCTTGTTCTTCACAAAACTTTCAAAATGTTCATTTTGGAATTCACCACCATGATCACTACTTATTAAAACTATCTTCAGCCCTTTTCATTTTGTAAAATCTTGGCAAATTTTCTGAGAGCATTAAAAGTATCACTCTTGGATTTCAAGAACAAAGTCCATGTAAATCTTGAGAAATCATCAACTATGACAAGTCCATCGTAATTGCCACTAGAACTCATAGTTCTTGAAGGACCAAACAAATCCATGTGAAGCAATTCAAGAGGTCTTGTGGTGGAAACAATGTTTTTGTTTTGAAAAGAGATTTTTGTTTGTTTCCCCTTTTGACAAGCATAAAAGTTTATCTTTTTTCAAACTTGAGTTTAGGCAATCCAATTACTAAGTCCTTCCTTATGAACTTGTTCATATGATGCATGTTGATGTGACTTACTCTTCTATGCCAAAGCCACGATTCATCAATTTTACTCACTAAGCAATTTATGTTATGAATGAATGCATGTTCTATTGCAAGCAAGTAAATGTTTCCTTTTCTTTTCCCAACATGAATTACCTCACCAGTTTTGCCATCACATATCAAGCAACAATTATTATTAAAGGATACCTTTAATCCTTTGTCACAAAGTTGGCTTATGCTCAGAAGATTATGTTTTAGACCTTCAACATAAAGCACATTTCTGATTTTGGTTTTGAAGCTATCACCAATATTGCCTTCTCCAATTATTTTTTCTTTGTTGTTATCTCCATAGGTGACAAATCCTCATTCCTTTCATATCATATTAGTGAGCATGGATTTATCACCTGTCATGTGCCTAGAACATCCAATATCCAAGTATCATAGTGAAGCTTTAGCTCTTAGACACACCTGCAACAATCAAATCAAGTTGCAAAGAAAGGTACCCAATTAAGGTTAGGTCCAAAGGGGTTAGCTATTTTTCTCTTTTTCTTAGGAACCCATATGCATTCTCCATTTGGCACATAGAACCTTCTAGTATAACACTTGTGTGATGTGTGACCTTTCTTCATGCAATAGTGGCATGTAATAGATTTTGAGCCTTTTCCAAAGTGAGTCATTTTAGTATGCTTTGTATTTGAAAACCTTTTTTGATTCATCCGTTTCGGAAATGCAACTTTGGTGTTGTTGCTATTATCATTTCTTTTGTTGAACTTTGTGAACTTTTTGTTCTTGTTTTTCTGCATGAACATGCCAAATCTTTTGACAATTAGATTCATATTTTTTTCACCTTCATCTGCACTTGAATCATCATCTTTCTCAACTTTTGAAGATGCGGCTTTCAAGGCAATGTTTTTCTGTTTCTTATCTGCATCTTTTGCATTTGTTAGTTGAGACATTTCTAATTCATATTCAAGCAACTTACCAAAAAGTGTAGCCATAGACATTTTTGACAGATCTTTGGATTCCTTGATTGTTGTCACTTTTGGTTGCCAAGGTCTTGTCAAGCATTTCAAAATTTTGATGTTGAGTTCCTCTACATCAAACGTTTTACCAAGGCCAACTAGATGATTGATGATATGTGTGAATCTGATTTGGAGCTGAGAGATGTTTTCTACTATGTTCATCTTGAACATTTCGTACTCATGGATCAAGGCATGTTTTCTTGATCTCCTAACTTCATCAGTTTCCTTTATGAGTGATCTCCAGCATTTCCCAAATCTTTTTTGCACTCTTGCACCTAACTGTTCTGAAAAACTCATCAGAAGACCAAGAAGAGACTATCATGTTTTTAGCTTTAAAATCATATTGAAGTATCATCTTTTCTATATCAGTCATTTCATCCCATTCTTTGGGAATCTTTTCATTATAAACAGTTTTGGTAGGTATCAAAGAACCTTTTTCAATTGCATTCCATGCACCAAGGTCATTTGATTGAATGAAAATTTGCATTCTATTTTTACAAAAGAAGTGTTCTTCCTCAAACATTGGAGGACAGTTGAGGGAGGCACCCTTCTTAAAGGTAATTTGTATGGTATTCATTTTCTTTAAAAGAAAATAATGATCTTGAGTAACACACAAGAATCTGCTCTGATACCAATTGAAAACAGTATGAACAACACATAAACTAAGAGGGGGTGAATTGGTTGTTCTTGGCCAATTAAAATTTCTTAAACAATCAGAGTTAAAAGGGATCGTATCACAAAAACCTTTGAACACTTTCAATCAATCAAACACCAATCTTTATAGATTGCAATTACATGAAGAAAGTTTCAGTTGATTATGAAATGTTATACCAACGAATGACAATTAATAACCACAAGAAAAGATAAAGAATAAGCAATCAACACCAAGAATTATACTAGTTCACTTCTCAACCTAGAGAAGCTACATCCAGTTCTCCTAACCAACTAGTTAGAGTTCAACTATTAGCAATCTGTTTCTTACAAGCTTATACAATCACTCTTAATCAGACCTAGATTAAGAACAAGAAATCTAACTCCCTTAGACTCTTTGTGATCAAGACATAGAGAAAACCCTTCTCTACTCTTCCCTCTACAAAAACCTATTCTAGACAAGCTTTAAGAAAAACTATTTCAACTCATAAATTCTAAAAGGAATTACAACCAAGGTAGTATGGAGGGAAACAACCTGATGATCAACTAAGATGAATGCAAATGATTACCAAACTTGAATCAAGGTTGAATGTAAACTCTCAGAACATTCTCTCCAAGTTATTCTTTAGAAAGTTGCACAAAAAAGAAATCCTAACAAGGTTTCTTGAAGCTTGACGATTTGAGAGTCAAACATAGAATAACTCGTAGTATCTTTTCTCTCTTTAGAAAGGTTATGAAATTCGTTGTTATTTCGTTAAAAAAGTTGTTTCTATTTATAGACAAAAATGTAATAAATGTCAGTAATCGATTAAATCACTTACATAATCGATTAAAGTGTTATTGAGCTTTCTGGAAAAGACTTATTGTAACGCCCCGTATGCATCTGGTTCATTAACATTCAATTATAGTCGTTAAGCACAACAATTAATTAAAGCTAATCAAATTGGAAGCAATTAACAAAATGACGTCATCAAACATCATCAACAACAACATATTTACATTATGTATGGGAACTCTCATAATATACCCGTAGAGGACCAATTCATCCATGTACCTATATATCAGCAAATATATCCCAACAATGGCTATGCAAAACTAGACGGTATCGAATACCCAGTCCTCTCTCAACATACATCAATTTCTCTCAAGATATACCACATATACATGATGTACATCAACATATATATATATATGTATATACACGTAATCAAAACTACCACTGAGGCTATACAAAAGAATAGGCACCCTGTGCCATGATCTCATAGATCACATCCTCACAAGAGGACATAAAATATACATCGTCTGTACATCACAATCCATACAGGATCCAAAATACATGTGCACGCACATCTTCCCTCGCAGGGGTACAAAATACATCATAAACATAAAACAGTGAGCCACAATGCTCTCAAAATACTTCCCAAGCAGCTATACCATGTCTGTCCCTACTGGGGCCTCCTGCCCTGGGACCCATCATCTCTGCCAAATGCATTACCTGCAAAATATAATCCCCACACACGGGGTGAGATACAATCTCAGTAAACTCATGGTTCTTGGATACTTCTCCTCCCCCTGGCTCACTTCCATGATAACATAACATCAAAGGCATCACAACACCAGGCCTCCTGGCCCTCACAACAACACATAGGCATTCTCTAGCTCTAATGTGTAACTACGGTACTACGCCCGTCAAAGATGCATCATCATCAGCATAAGGACTCTCAATCCCTAGTGTGAGGCCGGAACTCACACTCGTGTTGTCTCATTGGGAGCTACCCCTTTACACATGGATGCACGTATATGGCACCTCCGAGAATAGGCTTCAACCGCGATGGGACCACCTATCTCCAGTCTTAAGGAATCATACACCCTTTACGTGAGCAAACCAACTAGGAGTTGCGCTCTACTCCTAGGGAGGTCCATATTTATCTAACTGGCCAGAAGATCTATCCGAAAAGCAACCATACACAAAGCATAGAAATAAGCATACATATTATCATGAGGAAAGTTGTAACATCCAATTCAATGCATATGAATCATGTATGCAACCATCACTCCCTCGGAGTATGGTGGAACTCAGGCAATGGGAAACACTCCCAAGAACAAAGAACTTACCTGGCAAACCAGTGCTCTGCGGTCCAATCCCAGAACTGTTGTCTCCGCCACTGGCACCCTCGGTGTCACGCCCTATACAAAGGCACACAAGCAATCAACAATGGTTCTCAACCGTTAGAACGAAAAGAAATGCTACTCTTTTCCATTTAAACCTCTTTTCTAAGCTATATTCAAGTTACAAGAACTAGTCAACTAACTGGTGACTTACAGACCCCCAACAGGATCTATCTCGACCTAACCAAGGCCCTAGAGTCTCCCTAAGACTCTGTATTAGCCAATTCAAAGAGTTCAACACCCTAACTATACCACATTTCAATTATTATCAAATTGGCTAAAACAGTTACTTCAACACATTTTCACCGTTTATATAGTCTCCTAAACGCATCTTGTGAAGGCACAAAGGCTCATACACATCATATCATCATCAATTTAACAAACATTCATCCTACACATACATTCTTCAGAGCCAAAGTCCAAAGTCCATAAAAATTATATTTCAAGGCTAAACCTTCATCACAACAACCTCCTACGCATACTTTTCTAAAAGACCCAAGCCTAATTTCAATTCTAACTCAAATGAGTCACTATTCACCTCAAGAACAAATTCTTAAATAATCGATAGAATTCGAGTTTCTTACCTCTAAATCGACAAGGAAGGCTAGAAGAAACCTTCTCCAAGCTTGAGTGTCCTTAAAACTCCTTTTTTCCCCTCGAAATCGAAACTTTGGAAAGTTCCCTAGAGAAAATGATCTCACCGTTTGATGGTTTTCAGGGAAAACTAATGATGGAATCAAGCTCATTGAATGATTTCCTTCAAGTTTCATGTTGGGTGCTAAAGGTTTTGGTCAAGGACTGAATGGGTATAGAGCATTTCTGATTCATCAATGGCAGAAACGCAACGAGGAAGAAGAAAGGTGAGTTTTTGGCCCCAAAACGCGTGAAATGGCCTTTTATAGTAGTCCTGCCTGCCTTCTAGCGCTACTGGAGCCGGATCTGGTGCTAATCACGCCACTTTCCAGACAGGCCACCAATTTTTTTTGTTTTTTTATTTTTTTAGCCTTGGTTATCGTATTCTCCCTACCTTTTTAAGAATTTTGACCGCAAAATTCCAAGCCATACGTACAATTGCAAAAGCTCCTACTCCCGCTCCCAAGTCGCCTCCTCATGTGTTCTCCCTTTCCATTGTATTTTGACTATGGAAATAGTCCTACTCTATCTGACAATCGGTCTGTGATTGGTAGGTCGTGCTAAGCCTCAACTGGGTCCTAAAAGCCTCCTAAAGAACACCCCAAAACCTAGAGTGAACTTCGGATCTCTATCACTGACAAAGCTCTCTGGGACACCATGCAGACTGACAATCTCTTTGACATATAGCTGAGTCAACCTCTCTATGGTATAGTCAGTCCGAACAGGTAAGAAATGAGCTGACTTGGTCAGCCTATCAACAATCACCCAGATGGAATCACATCCAGTCTGAGTCCTCGGTAGTCCAACTACGAAGTCCATGGAAATACTATCCCATTTCCACTTTGGAATCTGCAACTACTGCAGTAGGCCTGACGATCTTTGTTGCTCAATCTTCACTTTCTGACATACCAAACACTTAGCCACATACTCAACTATATATCTCTTCATCCATGGCCACCAGAAATTCCTCTCAAGGTCCTGATACATCTAGGTGGCACCTGGATGAATGCTAAACTGGCCCTTATGAGCCTCAAATAAAATGGCATCCACCAACTCACCCTTAGGCACAATAACTCGATCTTGGTACAACACCAAGTCGTGAGTCTCCCAAGAAACATCCTGCTGACCAATCATGGCCCTCACATCATCATCTGCTTCTGGGCCTCTCGGATCCTCCATGTCAAATCATTATCAACCTTGGTTTCTCTCAACTCAAGACCACGAGCACCCTCCATTACAGTCAGGTGCACATCTTTAAACTGCTCAATCAGCTCACAATCTGAGATCATCATCCAGGCAGCACTCACATGCTTTCTGCTCAAGGCATCAACAACAACATTCGCTTGTCTGGATGATATCTCAACACAGGTGTCATTCCGTTGGACGCTACCAACATCAGGAATGCAACACAGATATAACATATATATATATACATAACATTGATGTATATCACAACACACATGTCATTCCGTTGGGCGCTACCAACATCAGGAATGCAACACAGATATAACACACACACACACACACACATATATATATAACATTGACGTATATCACAACACACGTGTCATTTCGTTGGGCGCTACCAATATCAGGAATGCAACACAAATATAACAAATATATATATATATATATACCTCATTGCCTGAAGAAGATCATCCACTGAAGGACACGTTCTCTCAGGACTTTACTCATACATATATAACATTGTCTGAGGAAGATCATCCGCGATAGGTACATTCTCTCAGACATACAACACACATATATATAACACTGTCTGAGGAAGATCATCCACAACGGGTACATTCTCTCAGGACTTATTCACCACAGAATATATAGATAACATAATATCTAATTCACACATATATGTCTATTCCAAGAGAAGATCATCCTCGACGGGTACATTCTCTCAGGACTTATTCGCACGTATATAGCTCTTCCAAGAGAAGATCATCAATTATACAACATATCATCACTGTGTACAGCATATACATGTTCTCAATAAAAAGCAGTAACACACAATCTCAATACCACATGCATCATGACATACAATAACCATCTGTGAGAATCCCTGAGTGAGACTCCGATAGTAACCTGTCGATCCAAGGAAACTACGAATCTCTGATATGTCCTTGGGTCTCTCCCAAGTCATCACAACCTCTATCTTACTGGGGCCAACTGCTACCCCAGCTGCAGAAATCACGTGGCCAACGAATTTCACCTCTGATAGCCAAAATTTGCACTTTGCCAACTTGGCATACAA
This sequence comes from Glycine tomentella, assembly GCA_007407185.1. NCBI lineage: Eukaryota > Viridiplantae > Streptophyta > Magnoliopsida > Fabales > Fabaceae > Glycine > Glycine tomentella. The sequence goes on along the minus strand of PYAF01004990.1, from coordinate 49,789 downwards.
CTGATCATTCCTCAATGTCTGAAGAACAATCCTGAGATGCTCAGCATGCTCTGTCTCCTTCCTGGAGTAGATCAGTATGTCTTTAATAAATGCAGTCATGAACTGATCTAAGAAAGGTCTGACTACCCTGTTCATAAAATCCATGAACACTGTAGGGGCATTTGTTAGACCAAAAAGGAATGACCTGATACTCATAGTGATCATACCGAGACCTGAAGGTTGCCTTCGATATGTCTACGGCTCAATCCGAATTTGGTGATATTCGGATCACAGGTATATCTTGGAGAACACACTGGCTCCCCTCACTAATCTAACCGATCATCAATCTGAGGCAAAGGATACTTATTCTTTATAGTAACCTTATTTAGCTGCCTGTAATCCACACACAAACATATACTCTCATCCTTCTTCTTCACGAAGATAATTAGTGCTCCCCATGGAGACACACTCAGTCAGATAAACTCTTTGGACAACAAGTCCTCAAGCTGCACCTTCAACTCCTTTAGCTCCAAAGGAACCATACGGTAAGGAGTGATAGATATAGGTCCCACACCTGGGACCAAATCAATGGAGAAATCAATCCCCCTTTCAGGTAGAAGCTGTGTAATTTCCTCCGGAAATACATCAACAAACTCGCTCACCACCGGAGTCTCAGACAGGTCTACCCCCTGCCTCTCCGCCGCTACACTCAGGAAAAGATAGCCCTGAGCTCCTCTCTCATTTCCTTGCAAACTTGCAAGACCGTGAGAAATGAAGTGGAACTCAAGCTGACTCCCGCTGAAGGCACCACGTCCTTCTTATTGCAACAATCTAACATAATGCCATACTTGACCAACCAATCCATACCCAGAATGATCTCAAGGGTAGGCATAGCTAGGCAGTACAAATCAATTGTGTACTCTCTGCCATCAAACTGAAACTGCACACCCTTGCAGTAAGTGCTCACCTGACACCTCTCACTAGATGTCGTGGTAACCTCCATAGAAGGAGAAAAATCTGAACATCTACAAGTTCAGCCCTAATGCAATGCGGTCATTAATAAAAGAATGAGTAACTCCAAAGTCGAACAAGACTCTCACATCATAGACATCCATCAGAATAGTACCTCTGATCAAGTCAGGAGCTCTGGCTACCTCTCTGGCATCCACTGTGTAAATCCGGCCTGCGGGTGGTGCTACTGAAATAACTGGAATGGCTATAGCTTGACCGCCTGACTATGGACGCTCTCTAGCATAGTGGTCATGCTTGCCACATCTATAACATATAAGCTGACCAGTGGAACACACTCCCCAATGATTCTTCCCACAAGAAACACACTTGGGAAGTGAAATTGGTCTCTACAGCGATCATCTCTGACTGAGGCCCTTCTTGAACCTGTCAGCTGGAGAAGAAACCCTCAAATCTCTTTCGTTACCCTTGACAGCTGGGCCTAGACCATTGGGTCTCCTCACCTTCTGTCTCACAGAGAAAATAAGCTGGCTGCCACTGCGCCTCCTAATCATATCCTCCACCTAGCGGCATTGTCTCACCACGCTACCCAAGTCTCAAGATCCACTACCAGCAATCTTCTCCTCAATGCTCTCTCTAAGTCCTCTCTGAAACTTAGCAGCAAGAACCTCTCAATCAGGTAGAGCCCTCCCAAAATATGCATACTTAGCCAACTCAAGTACTCATCCACTACATCCATCCCTATACAAAGCCCTCAAACTCGGCCTGTTTCTGCTCTCTGGCATCTCTAGGAAAATATCTTCCAGGAACTGAGTGTCAAAGTCTGCCAGGCGATAGCCTCACCCTGGCCTCTCAACAACTGTGAAGTGGTAACCCACCACTCATGTGCAACTCCCTGAAGAAGATACGTAGCACAGAGAAGTCTCTGATGGTTTGGACACTTCATCACTGTCAAGATTTTCTCTAATGCCTGCAGCCATCTGGCGGTAGCAACGAGATCATATACCCCAAGAAAAGCTATAGGGTCATGCTTGCGAAAAGCAAGAAGCATATTCCCTCTAGCAGTTGTATCATCCTTAACAGCAGCTTGGGACAACCGGTCCCCTCTGTGGTGGCTAGGCTCATCAGAACGATGGCTACCTCCACCAAGGTGCCGACTACCCTCACCTTCGTGCGTCAGAGGTGGAGAAGATGCTCTATCATCTCTCCTCAAGGTCTTCACCTCCTCAAGCATCTCCTGGTTGGCCTTCACCAAGGCCTCATTCATCTCACAATTTGCAGCCATCTCACGCTGCATAATCTCTTTCATCTGCCTGCTTGCAGCCAACTCATGTTGCATGACAGCCATCGCAGCCGCCACTGGATCGGGCTGTGCATCAGCACCCGCAGTCTCACTGTTGTTCCGAGTCCTTATATGGCACTAAACATGTCACACAAAGGGTGAGTTGATCAGGCCCACACTCAGGGACTACACACGCTATAATCATAATGAACACCTAAAACAGTTGTGAACAACACACAAATCACCATACATAATGCTTCCCTAGGAAACTGCTCTGATAACATAAAATGTAACGCCCCGTATGCATCTGGTTCATTAACATTCAATTATGGTCATAAGTGCAGCAATTAATTAGAGCTAATCAAATCGGAAGCAATTAACAAAATGACATCATCAAACGTCATCAACAACAACATATTTACATTATGTATGGGAACTCTCATAATATACCCCTAGAAGACCAATTCATCCATGTACCTATATATCAGTAAATATATCCCAACAATGGCTGTGCAAAACTAGACGGTATCGAATACCCAGTCCTCTCTTAACATACATCAATATCTCTCAAGATATTTCACATATACATGATGTACATCAACATATATATATATATATATATATACACATAATCAAAACTACCATTGAGGCTATACAAAAGAATAGGCACCCTGTGCCATTATCTCACAGATCACATCCTCATAAGAGGGCATAAAATATGCATCGGCTATACATCACAATCCATACAGGATCCAAAATACATGTGCACGCACATCTTCCCTCGCAGGGGTACAAAATACATCATAAACATAAAACAGTGAGCCACAATGCTCTCAAAATACTGCCCAAGCAGTTATACCATGTCTGTCCCTACTGGGGCCTCCCGCCCTGCGACCCATCATCTCTGCCAGATGCATCACCTACAAAATATAATCCCCACACACGGGGTGAGATACAATCTCAGTAAGCAAAGGGTTCTTGGAGGCTTCTCCTCCGACTAGCTTACTTCCATGATAACATAACATCAAAGACATCACAACACCAGGCCTCCTGGCCCTCACAACAACACATAGGCATTCTCTAGCGCTAATGTGTAACTGCGGTACTACGCCTACCAAAGATGCATCATCATCAGCAAATCGACTACGAGTTACGCTCTACTCCTAGGGAGGTCCATATTTATCGAACTTGCCAGAAGATCTATCCGAAAAGCAACCATACACAAAGCACAGAAACAAGCATACATATTATCATGAGGAAAGTTGTAACATCCTATTCAATGCATATGAATCATGTATGCAACCATCACTCCCTTAGAGTACGGTGAAACTCAGGAAATGGGAAACACTCCTAAGAACAAATGACTTACCTGGCAAAGCAGTGCTCTGCTATCCAATCCCAGAACAGTGGTCTCCGCCACTAACACCCTCGGTGGCACGCCCTATACAAAGACACACAAGTGATCAACAACGGTTCTCAATCGTTAGAACGAAAAGAAACGCTACTCTTTTCCAAGTTACAAGAACTAGTCACCTAATTGGTGACTTACAAACCCCCAACAGGATCTATCTCGGCCTAATCAAGGCCCTAGAGTCTCCCTAAGACTCTGTATTAGCCAATTCAAAGAGTTCAACACCCTAACCATACCACATTTCAATGATTATCAAATTGGCTAAAACAGTTACTTCAACACATTTTCACCGTTTTGTAGTCTCCTAAACGCATCTTGTGAAGGCACAAAGGCTCATACACATCATACCATCATCAATTTAACAAACATTCATCCTACACATACATTCTTCAGAGGCAAATTCCAAAGTCCATAAAAATTATATTTCAAGGCTAAACTTTCATCACAACAACCTCCTAAGCATACTTTTCTAAAGGACTCAAGCCTAATTTCATCTCAAACTCAAATGAGTCACTATTCACCTCAAGAACAAATTCTTAAATAATCGGTAGAATTCGAGTTTCTTACCTCTAAATCGACAAGGAAGGCTAGAGGACACCTTTTCCAAGCTTGAGTGTCCTTAAAACACCTCTTTTCCCCTTAACATCGAAATTTTGGAAAGTTCCCTAGAGAAAACGATCTCTCTGTTTGATGGTTTTCAGGGAAAACTAATGATGGAATCTAGCTCATTGGATGATTTCCTTCAAGTTACATGTTGGGTGCTAAAGGTTTTGGTCAAGGAATGAGTGGGTATGGAGCTTTTCTCATTCATCAATGGCAGAAACGCAACAAGGAAGAAGAAAGGTGAGTTTTTGGCCCCAAAAAGTGTGAAATGGCCTTTTATAGTTTCCCTGCCCACGTTCTGGCACTAATCGCGCCAAACTAACGCTATCCGCGCTAAATTCCAGAGAGAAATGGCCTTCTTGCGCATTCTGGCACTAACCGCGCCACTTCTAGCACTATTGGTGCTACCGGCACTAGATCTGGTGCTAATCGTGCCATTTCCAGACGGGCCACCAATTTTTTTTTAGCCTTGGTTATTATACTTATGAACAATGTAATCGATTAAATCGTAATGTAATCGATTATCACAGGAAGCTTTATTCAAAATAGTTGCAAAGTAATCAATTACCACCATGTTGTAATCGATTATCACAGGAAGTCCATTTTGTGATTTTGAACCATGTAATCGATTACTATAATCTCGTAATCAATTAAATAGGTTCTTTGTTATCAAGTAATAGATTATCACTTGTTGGTAATCAATTAAACCAGTGAGAAAAATATTTTTCCCAAACTTGAAACATGGAACACTTGGCTTTTTATGCATTCATGAAAACCTTGTGATTCAGAAAAACTTTTTATGAAACTTATGCTTTTGTAAAAACATGAATGCAAAATCACAAATGAGTTTTATGCAATGGATCATAGGATGGATCATCTTAGACATACACAAATTGTTGGATATAGGGGGAGCTGGAAGAAGATCAAGACAAGGATGAAGATGTTGCTTTAGAGTTTTAGGTTTTTACATGCCAATCAAATTGAAGGAATTTGTAATTTTGTCTAAGTAGTTCAAGAAGCTTAACTTGTGATCGTTCCACTACATAAGCATATTCATATACATGCATTCATGACTGAAGAAAAGCTTTCAACATTATATGTTTTCATTTGAAAAGGAATTCTCATGGCTTTGGTTTTGAAAAATCAAAATGTGCACTGTCTTAATCGATTAAAGGCAATAAATAATCGATTACCTATGTGTGTTATTTCTGGAAAAGCCATGAAGAACATTTTATTCTATTACAAGAAAATCGTAATCGATTACCAAGGCTTAATACAAAACATAGCATGACTGTCTTAATCGAATATCACTCATCTGTAATCAATTACAAAGGCTAATTACATAACTGAGACACACTGGGTTAATTGATTACATCACGGTTTAATCGATTACATTGTTCATAAAAAAATTTCAGATTATCTCAAGAACATTTTAATCAATTACTTGCTCTATTAATCGATTACTTAATGCAAAATAATCGATTACACTTACATATTAATCGATTACAATATGTTAAATTTGCTTTCTATTTAATGCTTTTGGATCTATGCTTTAAGATACAACATGCATTTTGAGTTTATGGATTACTCTACACTTTCTAAGCTTTCAAAGGTCCAAGAAACTGATTTTCTGAGTAATACATTTCTTGTTTGAGATCAAATATTACATGCTTCATTAATGATGATGTGTTAAGACAAGAATCTTCAAAAGAACTTCAAGAGAGTTGATTTTCTGTTCATCTGCATACATGCAACCTGGAATTCATTGGTAACATTCATTCATTCAATTCATTCACTGAGGATCACAGGTTGTATCTCTCTTGAAGTTTTCTAGTTAATTGTTTTGTCTATTTTTTGTACAAGTCTAAGATCAAATAGTTTTCTTTCAAACTTTCTAGAGTAGTGTTCTCTAGAGGTAAAGAACTGAGTAGAGTTCTCAGGTTCTTTGTGATTTGATTTCTAATAGGGTGTAAGAATTTTGATACTTTATCTAGGGTGGATAAGGATAATCACTTGTAATAACTTGTAAAAAAGAACAAATTTGATTTAGTAGAACTTTAATCTTGTTTGATTAGAAGAACTGGATGTAGCTTCTTTTGAGAAGTGAACCAGTATATGTTTTTGCGTTGATCTTTATATTTCTTAATCTCTTCTTATGATCTTAATCTCTTGACAACTGTGATTTCTTTCTTAATCAACAAGTGCAAATTTTTGTCATTGATTCCTTGGACTGAGTGGTTTGATTGAACTGAAGTTTCATTGATTTTAAAAAGTGATAAAGATCCTTCAACTCTGATTTTGTAAAAGTTTTAAAAGGTCAGGGTCATACCAATTCACCCCCCCTCTTGGTATTTGGGTGTATTCATATTGTTTTCAAAATTACAAATGTCATTCAATTGAATTGGCATGTAAAAGCCTAAACATTTCAATGTCTAAGAACCTCAGCTTCTTGATCCTCTATAGCTCCACCTGAGTCTAACAGCGTCTATCTTTCCTCTTTTAAAACCATTTTCTAAAAGGAATGAACTAAGTTTTTCATACCATGCTTGAGGAGCTTGTTTGAGTCCTTATAAAGCTTTGTTAAGTTTACAATCATGTTGAAGAAAGGTATCCCTCTCAAATCAAGGAGGTTATTCTACATAATCTTCCTTTTTAATAATTCCATAAGGAATTCACTTTTTAAGTCCATTTGGTATAACTTCATATTACTATGAGATGCAAATAAAAGTAAAATGCGAATTGCCTCAAGAACAATTACAGGTGCAAAAGTTTCAGTATAATCAATACCTTTCTGTTGTGAGTAGCCTTTAGCAACTAACCTTGCTTTATTTCTCACAACCTTACCATCCTCATTCAATTTGTTCCCGAATACCCATTTGGCTCCAACTGCTTTCTTGTCCTTGGATAGTTCAACTAGTTTCCACACGTCATTCTTCTAAAACTGGTTGAGTTCTTCTTGCATTGCTTTGACCCAATTCTCATCTTGTATTACATCATCTATGTTTTTTTTATTCGACTTCTGACAGCAGAGTTGTATAACGACTTCGTTTAATTAACGTATTTAATCTAGTTCATTTTTTATTGACGAAATTTTTTTTATACGTATTTATTTTACGTAAAATTAATGTTCGAAACCAGCTTATTTAAACTATTACGTACATAAATTCATCAACAGACGTCTAAATATCACAGTCCGTGTACATTCTTCCAAAATAAAATACAGACCATCACTAAAATAGTCTCATACAAATTACATAACTTCAGAGGCAATACCATCAACCAGGGCAACAGTACATCAAACCAAAATATACCAAGCCAAGTATAGCAAGCAAATCATCCAAGCTTCACCATCACATCATCTCAGCTCTTTACTGTTTTTCTGCTCACCCAAGTAAATTGGGGTCATCACAGGTGTCAACCACAGACACAAAATAGGGGTAAGTACATGATAAACACAGTTTAGATAAATTAACAGGTTTTTCACAACACAAAATAGTAAAATACAGATTAGTAGTAAAATAATCATAAATCAATGTTCATAATAGCTTATGCATGATTTCTTTATTAAATGATGCATGACTGAGATATCAAGTTATTAAATTATCATCAGTGGCCACAATCAAGATAGCCTCACCCTCTCTGGTGGCACAAACAAACTTATCCAACTTTAATTCTACCATAGTTCAACGACAAGCAAATAATAAACTAGCACACAACAACACTAAGGAACACATACCTTAAGTCACTTTTTTACTAGATTAGATTCAAGTTAATTATTCTTTAAATCATATAATGTTAATTATCTAAGTAAACAAACATCTTGGTACCCTTTTTAAATTCATTGAGGCATTTTATCAAACACTTGGTAGACATAGTTTAAGTCTTAAAGGAATAAATGATAACATAGCTTAAATTCTATAGAAATAAACAATAGCATAACCTAATTAACATCTAAACCATGTATACCAACATACTTCCCCATACCTTTGCTTCTTTGAGTTAGAATTCAACAACTTGTCCTAGCACTCTAGCTTTTTCCCACGTGAACTACTTCAATGGTGTGGCTTCTTTGTTTGGCTTTTGCTTTAGGTGAAAGGATAAGTGAAAGGGATGGGCTGAAAGTGGAATATTAGCCGTGCAAATTAGCCCCCACCATCCTTTTATATGCTAAGTTAATAAGCTTTAAGTGAAAATATCTTCAAAAGCCATGATTGTTTTGCTTTTTGGTTGTTTTAATTTCATTGGCTATTGAACTAAGGCCTAACAAGTGTCCTATATCAAGAGTTTTCCACACAATTCTATTTCCACCTAGCCTTGTACGTGTATTTACTTGATGTAGGTGC
>PYAF01004990.1:17413-32064 GCA_007407185.1 Glycine tomentella | reverse complement strand
AGAGCTGTTTTGGAAAAATTATAATCTTTCGTATCATTTACAAACTCATTTGATTATTGTGGAACTTTCAGATGAACTCTTATTCCTAAACTCGTTTTTTATTAACAAAGACTCTTTTGGAACTTTTCGTTTTTTCTATTTTTCGAAAAAATTCCGCTGCAAATAAATTAAATACGTAATAGAAGAGGTGGTTACAGGGGTTACCGAGAACTCAGGCTGGATGTGATTCCATCTAGGTGATTGTTGATAGGCTGACCAAATCTGCTCATTTCTTGCCTGAGGACTGACTACACAGCAGAGAAGTTGGCCCAGTTGTATGTCAGGGAGATTGTGAGGTTACATGGTGTCCCTGAGAACATTGTTAGTGACATAGATCCGAAATTCACCTCGAGGTTTTGGGCTGCACTTCAGGAGGCTTTTGGGACCCAACTGAAGCTTAGCACAGCCTACCATCCTCAGACAGATGGTTAGACCGAGAGGACCATCCAGACTCTGGAGGATATGTTGAGGGCTTGTGCCTTGGAGCAAGGTACTGGTTGGGATAGATACTTACCTCTGGTGAAGTTCTCTTATAATAACAGTTTTCATGCTAGTCTGGGTATGGCACCCTATGAGACTTTGTATGGTCGACGGTACAGGACTCCAGTCTGTTGGACAGAGGTAGGTGAGAGACAGCTTCTTGGACCTGAGATGGTTCAGGAGACTTCTGAGCAGATCAAGATGCTCAGAGACAAGTTGGTGAAAGCTCAAAGTCGTCAGAAGAGCTATTATGATCATAGACACAGACCCCTGCAGTTTGATGAGGGTGATCATGTGTTTCTGAGGCTGTCTCCGGTCACAGATGTTGGACGGGCTTTGGGTGTAAGGAAGCTAAGTCCTAGGTTCATTGATCCCTACCAGATTCTTCAGAAAGTAGGACCAGTGGCTTATAGGCTAGCCTTACCTCCCCAACTTGTAGGGCTGCACGATGTTTTCCACGTATCCCAGTTGAGGAAGTATGTGGCTAATCCTTCACACGTGGTAGAGCCCGACACCATTCAGATTAGAGAGAATCTAACTAGTCCTACACGACCCATGTGGATCCTGGATCGGATGGAGAAGCAAATCCGGAGTAAGATCATTTTCATAGTTAAGGTACAATGGGAAGGGAGGGCACCTGAGGAAGCGACTTGGGAGCGAGAGCAGGAGCTGATACAGCTGTACCCCGAGTTGCTTAACAGGTATGATTTTGGATTTTGCGGACAAAATTCTTAAAAGGTGGAGTGAATATAATAATCTTGACTTTATATATAAAGAAAAAGGAAAAAGAAGTTTAAATTTTAAATTTCGGTCGCAAAAAGTTTTAGTGACGGAATTAGCGACAGAATTAGCGACGGATTTAGCGACGACTGAAATGCCACGCCAGTAACGTGTGAGCCACGCCAGTAGCGTGGGAAGTGCTCCAGAAAACTATTTTTCACTGGAATGCCACGCCAGTAGCGTGGGATCCACGCCAGTAACGTGAGAAGTGCCTCAGAAAGCCAATTTCCGAGGGAGTAGTGGTTACATTCATGATACATGCATTATTGGTTGTTGCATACTCATGATGATATATGCTTGTATCTGTGCTTGAGACATGTATGAAGCCTGTTATTTAGATCTTCTGACCAGTTAGATAGATATGGACCTCCCTAGGAGTAGAGCGCACCTCCTAGTTTGGTTTGCTTATGGTTGATGAGATCCCAGGGTGATGATGATCCCTTAAGACCAAGAGATAGGTGTGTCCCATTGCAGTTGATTGCCTAATCTCGGAGGTACCATATACGTGTGTCCATGCGTAAGGGGTAGCTCCCGATGGATGGCACGGATGTGAATTCCGGTTTCACACTGAGGTTTGGTGTTGATTGGATCCACGTTACATTAGAGATAGATGACTTACTTGTATTATTATGAGGGCCGGGAGGCCAGTATGTTGTGATACCTGATTACTTACGTCATGAAAAGTGAGCCAGGGTGGAGGAGATGCCTCCAAGGACCCTGAGCTTACTGAGATGTATATCTCATCCCGTGTGGGACTTATGTTGTTTCAGGTGACTCTTCTGGCAGAGAGGAGCGGTCTCAGGACGAGAGGCCCCAGTAGAGACAGTGATTGCTTGGCTGTGAGGCAGCAGTGGAGAGCTTGAAACTCGACTCAGCTTTTGTTGCTTTGTACCCCTGTAGAGGGAAGACATGTGTGTGCACATGTAGTTTTGAGATGTATATATATATATTATATGTATGCCCTCGTGTGAGGAAGGATCTCTGAGATCAGAAAGCACTCGGATGCTTATTCTTTTGTATAGACACTTCGAGTGTCAGACGATGTATATGTACATAACCAGTTTATGTTATGTAATGATGTTTCCTCCTGTTTATATCTTTGAGATGTTTATGTTATCTGCCTATGGTTATGGTTGTGTGATCTAGATCAACAGGGGCTTGTGTTGTTTGAGATGAGATGTTGAGATTCCATACATAATGTAATCAAGAGATACGGTTTTGATTTATGCTTCTGCAAAGTTTTTAATTAAGTGATTAAGCGCTAATCTGATATAAATGATAATGTTAATACACCGGGTGCACACAGGGTGTTACACTATTATTGCTAGAAAACATGATACTAGAAATCAGCACTTGGCTCTAATCTTGTAATCAATATCACTAGAGCTGGCATTTAAGCTACTGATACTGCTACTATTGCTACTGCTACTTTTCAAAGGAACATTATCAGCTCAATTATGTGTTTTCTACTAGAAAAATAGGTCCTACAGACTTGAAATTTTGATGCTGCTGAGACAAGTCACCAGGCAGCAGATAATGATGGGAAAAAGCAATAAAATGTGCATGCATCATTATACATCAACTTTTCCATATAAAGAACAATAATAACAGAATTTGTACCTGTCCAGTAAATTGAACAGTTTTAAATTTATTGTTGATCCCAGATGTACCTTCAAATACATGGTCAAAAGTTAAAAAAAAAAAAAGGTGAATAAACTTTAAACCATTGATAACGGTACTAGCAGAATAGCTAAATTAAACAGTGACAAAGCTATTTGCTATTGAAGTTAATACAGCTACATCCCTGATCGATAGGAGATTCCTGCACCAGGCAATCCTTTTAAAGTCACTGCAACTACATTAGTAAAGTAGACAACAGTGAAAGCATTTCTAACAAAGAAAACTGTTCACAAAGTAAACAACAGGGGAATTTATAATGTTTTGGTTATGCCTAAAAAATAAGCACATTAATCTCAAGTCATCAACTCAAAGACAAGAGGAAGTACAGAAGAAGATTATGCATGCAATAGGTCCCTGATGCAGTTTATAAATCAGGAAAATATAAACTTTAGTCACAGCACAACATTGAGAAAATAAAAAACCCAAAAAATTCATAGCCTAAGAGTACTCATTGCTAGAAGGATCATATAGAAAAAGTAAAAATCATTTAACTTATAATTTAAAGCCAAATCAGGATACGTGATAAGTGTTGGTTTGTCCTGGTCCCGATACACAGCAACTGAGACAAAACCATGACGAGTTCTAACATGTTCCTGCAAAAATATCTCAGCAGATCGTTAGCCAGAATAGACAAGAAAAATACGATCTATTTTATGAAGCCATTTCCTACTTAGAAACTTCAAGAGCCACAGGAAAGTGGTTATTTATCCCATACCCTAACCATATAATATATTATTAACTCATCATAGTATAATTATAATATATTATTAACTAGCAAAGCTACAGGCCTTACTAAGATTGGACCTATCTTTTACTGCGATCACAGAAATACCTTAAGGTTTGGAAATGCTAGCCAACCTTAAATGGCTTAATGTTTATGCAAAAAAATTGGTGTCAATAGGAAAAGAAATAGCAAAAATGAAAATTAAAATCAGTAATGCGTGCTTAGCTGACATAAGGCATAATGGAATCATACTTAGTTAGTGTACTTCTTTACCTTCCTTAATTTTCTCCAGTGAAGCAAAAAAGTACCTTCCTTCTTGTGTTCTTCAACCACTATATATATAAGAATGAGTGGCATTGACGTTAATTATATTATGATGGCAAGTAGCAGCTAGTAGCAAGAAAGGAAAGAGTGAAACTTTGTCAGAGAATAAAAAAGAATACACTTAAGTCAACCCTCTTCTAAATTCTAGCCAACTACATGTGTCAAATAACTGCAGTAATAGAATACCAAGGCACAGGATCACTAAAAAGAACCAACAAGCAAGCAGCAACAATGTGCTGAACAAAATTAGGAAAAAAATTCTATACCCAAAGTTTGAGGTCTTTCTAATGATCATTTTCATATAGGAATCTTTCATATCAGAAGCATATGCATGCATTCCATTAAACAAAAATGAACCATAAATTATTACTAAGGTGAAACCAAAATTTATGCTAGAAAATACCCAGATTAAACTTACCATACTAAGTTGGGTAGTATTTACACAGCTGACACAACCTATGCCACCAAAGTCAAGATACTCAAACAAATATGTAGATATTATGCATCTGTATCGGCTGCAAAATCAAATCAAATTGACTTCAATGACCAAAGGAGAGAAAGAGAATACCTAAATAGAATTTATATAAAAATAAATTACCACTTTAGCTTGTTGCTTCATTTAACACTCCCTCCAACCAGTTTGTTGGCAGTGAAATTTATTGCAAAAAACTGAATTCTCGTAAGCAGATCTAAAGCATGAGGAATGACATGTTAAGGATTTCCCAGTGGTAAATATAAAGAATCTATAAAGGAATTATTACTAATCAAAATGCATGGCAACTGGCAAGGTTGTCAAAGGTATAACAGAGGGAAGATATGAGCAGAGACAAAAATATTTACATCACCTAGAGAAAAGTTCAATAAGAAAACTAAACCTAAGATTCATTTAAGTTGGTGAAATTTTTATAGGAAAAATATCCTTAGTTAAAAGTGGAAAGGGCACTTGCAGAGTAAACTGTGGAGTTAATCAATAATCATAGCAAAATCTTTTTTTAACAAAATACAAGCATTTAAACAAAATTAAGGACATAGCTTATTGATCAATAATCATGGGAAAATCTGGTTTTCAAATTATTGATTACCATTTGCAGTCAACTCTTTTTAACATACACCCTACACTATCAAGGAGCAAGATGCATTATTAAAGAGAGAAAAGGTACTTCACATGAGAAGTAAGAAACATGGCATTAGAATCACAGCAGCTAGCTAGAATTTTATGAAACTATCTACCTGAAAAAATATAAGTGTTAAAAAACATTTACTAAAACATACACTAAATAGAGTCAGCTACATATTTATAAATAAATATAAGTCCATCACATAAACAAAAAAATCCTAATCATTATGAGGGATAAAATATATATTTTTTACCGTAAACAGTAACACCTATGACAACGATTACCAACAGTTATGCTAGAATCCTGGTTTTAAAAAATGGTTTGCGGCTGTGATTTGGCCGCAACATCAAGGCTTTTTGGTTCACTGCAAAGGTATTATGGCCGCATCATCCACGTTTACATGCATTTTCCCACAATGTCAATGATTGCAACGAAACTGCAACCACAACCACAATTTAGAACCTTGTCCAGAATAGTAGAACTATAATAAAATATTGAGAATGAATCAATCAAGCCTTTATTACAATTACATTAAGGAAAAAAAAAAAAAACAAGATATTTGCCTCATTGGCATATCTAAATTACAACATTATGACACTTACAACGGGTCAAGGATGTCACCCTTCCACTCCTCCATAAATCTAGCATCATAGAAATAAGCCAAAACATTGGTCAACAAAAACATATAGTATGAAATAAAAATTAAAAAATACAATTTATATTTTACTGTAAGCGCTCCTCAATCCTCAAAAAAATAAAAACAACCATTTCATATTGCCATCGAATTAGTAAATACTAGACGTACTATAAATATTATTATACTATGAATTGGGCACTTAATGCTATTCTTATTCACATCAATGCCACTTATTCCTTAATACTATTACACACACACTTAAAACCAGAGAATCCCGGGAAGGGAAATTAAAAATAAAACCAAACCTTAAGAATACTATTGGAACCCCCACGAGATTAATTACATCAAAATAAAAACCCAAAAACATCTCTAATTTTGAAAACATAATCAATATGAATGTGTCCCAAAATCATAATCCCCAAAACTAGCCTTGCATCATCCAATCCCCCCAAAAGTAACAAATAGATGAAATTCAAAGCAAAAGGACTCAAATTTACCAGCACTTGCAGCGTAGTTAGGCGAATCCACCAGATCAAAGAGGCCACTCCTTTTTCCATTTGTGAGTGCACGAACCATTCACAACGCAAATGTCAGAACCCATCAATCCAAATTCCAAATCCACTGTCAAATACACACAATCCAAAACCCAAATCAAAATCAAAAACCCTAAACCAAAAACCAAAACTAAAAGAAAATAAACTTTTGACCCATCACTAACAAAATTACTCAGAGTCCATACAAACCCATGCACAAAGCTTCAAGAATCACAAGGAAAAACCAAAAGGTAATAGAAAAACAAAACCCTAGAACCAAAAGGCAGGGATTTCGTTGATGGGGACGAGGCACCTGTGGCCGTAGTGGATAAGGAGGTCGGCGCCGAGGGTGAAGGCAGCGATTTCGTCGACGCAGCAAGCGCCATAGGTAACGTCGCCGACGACGTAGGAGTGGCTGACAGCGACGAAGGTGGTGAAGATGTCGGAGAGGGGTAGGGAGTACACGAGGAGGCCCTCAGGTACCTGGAGTGCCACGCATTTTGCTTCCGCTCGAGAGTGTGCGCCAAGCGCACTTGTAGACCTCCAAGTTGTAGTTCGAAGGAAGCACGGAGGAGGGCTTGGCACAGGAGGCGCAGGGAGAGGAGCCACCGCAGGGGAGGCTGACGAGGGCTGTTGGGGGTGAGGGAGGGGGAGACGTAGAGGGAAGGGGTTTCGGGTTAGAGATTGAGTATCTGAGGACAAAAGGAAAGGAGAGGAACAGATGCGAGAGGGACAATGAAAAGGTGAAATGAGTCAAACCACGAAAAATAAAAGACTCAAATTTCAAGGACAATTTTGACAAAAACCGTCTTTATAAATATGTTTCAAAAACGGTTTTACAATAATCGTCTTTGAAAATTTATAATTATTTACAGTTATGCCACTGCTCCTTAAACAAGGACGGTCTCCGTAAAACCGACTTTAAATGTGCGTCGTAAAATGTTACTTTCGTAGTAGTGGACTACCATGGCTGGATTGCCTCTTTAATCTATGTGAAAGACTACAATTCTGGGACTCTTATTAAGGACTCTTAAAGAATTAGTACCATTTGAAGCAAGTTTGAGAAATGTTTTAAAGGGTGATAATGATGTTAGGAGTGCAAAAACTTTTGTCACTAATGTCGTATTGCACGTCGAAAGAAGACTCCACCAATGATGTACACTAATCGTGATTATTATAGGAATCCCATTTTCAAGTTCATTTCAGATACTTCAATAGTCACTGTCCAAAATTGGGCAGAAAGGGGTTATTCTGTCATCAATGTTTAGTGCAACGATCGAGTTAAGCTTTTATTTGATGTCGTGTGCAATTTGACAGACATGGAGTATGTTGTGTTCCATGCCACTATTAAGACAAAAATCGACCAAGCGTATATCTAGTAATTATTAGACCTCGAATCAATGAGTCAAAGTAATTTCAACTTGCATGTTGTTTATTGGCATGAGAATTTATGTACATTCTTTAAGAATTTGTGATTGCCACAACTAAAAAAGGAAACGTCCACATACATGGAATGAGAAGCAACGAAGAGTGAAGCAAGTGTTAAGGAAATGTGCAAAGGATGTGACATAACTTATATAAGGATTTGTATGTATATTAATTGGTTCATTGAAGTTTCTAGACATAAAATGCTAACGAGTTGTTTTGATGTTTCATCGAAGTCAGTCAAAATAAGCACATGTGAGATGGCAGTGAAATGAGATATCTCTATTCAGAACAAATTGTGTTGATGTTGGCCAAAGGTCCAACCAACCCGAAGAAACTAGCTTTATGTCGAATCGGCTTCTTGCAACACCACCTGCTTTATATACCAATTGAATTTCCTGCCAATCATAGGAATATGAACAAGTTCCATAGCTTCCAAAAAGTCATTGAACTCATCCATTTCCCTAGACTCATCCACTCTAATGCTTCTCACCCCTCTCCTTTTTCCTCCATGCTTCTAATGGAATTAAAGTCCCCGGTCATGCACCATAGGTTGTCTCCATAGGTATTTTTTTCATTCACTAAATTAGCCCATAATCTTCTCTTCCCCGCTAAGTCACATGGAGAGTACACATTTAAAATGAGTATTGGCTCCTCACACCCATCCATATACCTCTCTCAGTCCCAAGGAAACATTACCGGCAAAGGAATTTAGTACATTAAAAATTCGTTTCCCCCAATAACACAACAAACCCCCTATTGCATTCACCATTAGATATTCTTGCCATTCAACCTCACTATCTATCCCCACATAGCACAACAAATCTTCTTTCCCATATGCAGACCTTTGATTAAATACTCTCAATTTTTAATGCAAATTTCATTGAGAAATAAATTAATATATATTACACTATAATGTTGTGTTTAGTTTATAATACCAAAATAGAGATAGAAATAGAAGAATTTTTTTTGAATTAAAATAGGATATAAAAAGTGTGAATCCCACATGAGACCCACCAAATTTTTCTCCCTATTTGTCTCTTTCCTAAACCAAACACACCCAAAATATCATGTAAAATTATTATTACTCTTGCCAAAAATTAGTCTTAATTATTCAAATACATATAAGAATATAAATTGGAGGGAAATTACACAAAACTGAAGCAACTATTTTTTTATTTTTTTAAAGGTCAAGCAACTAAAATTTTCAAATGGGGGAGTACTACATAAACCAAACATGCTCATAATAGATATAGAGAGATGACTTAAAGTGGACGTACATTAAAATAATTTTATAATGATAAATCAAACACACATTCAATCGTTACTTTTCCATAATAATGTTGTGTTAACTTTCTTTTATGGTTACTCTAGTGAGAAGATGCTCGATCGAACATTAAGGTTTATATTCCAGTTTTTTTTTTTTTTACAAGAACAAATTTATTTCATTTCATTCATAATAAAAAAAGAGAATATAATTTAAAATATACTCAATATGGTTGGTAGCATAAAATATAAGGTTTATATTTCACTTATGTCAAGAAAGTAACAAATAACCATTGAAAAAGCAATAAAGCATTTATCTAATGTTCCCATATTCGGTAGCTGAATCACAAGCCAAATGCACGAACAAAAAGCATATTATCATTCTTGTAACCCATGAACGTCCTATTTGTTTCATTGATTGGTGATAAAGATAGGATTTTAAATATTGTTATTGATGCACTTAATTGGAATCCACGGTTGTGGTGCTGTTTTCAAGGATTGCATTTTCATACCAAAAGTGATTGGTATCAATAATCCTTTTTTTTTTCTCCACTTTCTTATACTAAATTAAAAAATTAAATTCTTTAAATGTTTTTAGTATTGTTTTTCAATCATAATTAAAGTTTCAATTAATTAATTTATATTGTTGTTGAATGAAAATCTCCATTAAGTAGATTATTGATATAAAAATTTCTTTTAATTAGAAAAGAATACATCAAAAGTAGTTTTTTTTCCACAGCGATATCAAAAATAGTTAAGAAGCTGGTTTGTATACTATTTTTTCTTTTTCTTTTTGGGGTTAAAGTTGGATGCCTCGCAGAGTTGAACTCAATGTTATGAAATGATAGACTTGCTAATTATTATATAATTGTTATTCGTATAAATAGACAGACTTACACTATATATACTCCAAAGACAAGGGTCATTTTTTTAAAATGACTTACACTAAAGTTATTTAAACATAAATACAAGGGTCATTTTTTTTAAAAACGACGTGCAGGAATAATTGGTTGAACTAAAAATAGAAGTGAAGACGAAGCCAGAGACAAAATGAAATGACTGAGAAGAGTCCGAAAACAACACTAACGTCAAATGTCATTTTTCTTGAATAGAAGGCATACCTGCCGTAGCTGCTCTCACTACTACAAAAGGTATATAAATATATATCCCCTGTTATATAAATATATTTTAATAATTTTTAAATATTTATTAATTAGTAAGTTATGCAATAAATATCTTAAATGTCGTTCAATATTATTAAGAGGAAGCTACATGTTAAACAATATGTACGAGGTTTAGTATGAACGAACACATAATTCTCACAATTAGTTATCAAACAAGTTTGTTTTTTGTTGGTTAAAAATTGAATAAAAAGAATGAAAAAAGAGTGACTTGGTAAAAATCATATGGTGTCGATGCTTTATAACTTTCGTCACCTTTCACGCAAAACAAATTCATATTATTAAGCAATTTTATGTTAAGAGTATAAATGGTTTACAAATTTTGGTAGACACTTCTCATGGAAAACAAATTTATACCATTAAATAATTTTTTATTGGAAAAATAGAAATTGCTTAATTATACATGAAATGACGAACTTGTAAAGTATTGGTACGTACCCTGTAATTTTTTTCAAGTCCCTCTTTTCTTTACTTTTTTTTTTTATCTAATTTTCCATCGATTAGAAACAAACAACAAATACTCGTACTAATTCAATAATTTTTTCAACTTATTTCAGAACCGATTTTGAGAAACTTGCTATTCACTATTCGTACTTGATTTTGTTGAAATATTTTCATAACTTATAACATTGTCCAATAAATAAGACTAGCAAAATATTTAAGCATGAAATATGATAAAGGTTCATTCCAAGCCAAAGGTCTAGAAAAAGAGCTTGAAACACTTCCTTTGGTGAGCTTTAAAGGACCCATGACAAGAGCTAGAACTCAAGCCCTTTAAGAACACATCAAGGCTAACTTGGACAAGCATGAAGAAGCACACCAATCCAAGGAGAACAAGGGCTGAATTTTGATGTCTCAAGTCCATTTTAATTCAATAAATTTCAGCACTTGTTAGAAGCTTAAGTTGAGATAAATAAAAAAGGTCTTTTAGTGAAATTGTGTAAAGAGGTGTAGGTGCACTTGTGTGTAATTTGTGTAGCAACTTAATAAATTAGTTGGTTGCACTTAGAAGATAAAAATACTGTACCTTTCTCTAAAATAGGACAGCCAAGGGTCACTTAGGAGAAGCTTGCACCATAAGCTTCATTAAGCTTGCTTTAGGCTCTTTTAATGTGCACTACAAGTTTCATTTGAATTGTCATTTCATGTGCATTAGCTTGTAATTTCGTGGCCTTTATAAGGTGCCCAAAACTGAATGTAAAGTAACTTTGATTCATTAATACAAATCTAAAATTTGTGTGAGAGTTTCTCTCTTGTTCTTGTGCAAGAACCTCTTGTTTCTTATCAATGGATTCAAGCTATTGTGGTGATTCTTCCTAGACTTATTGAAGAGCTTCCCCATGGTGTCTTCCATCTTCATCCCTAACCTCTCTTTCATCTTCCATTGTTGCCATTAAAGAAAGCTTCCAGCCATACATTTGCATGAAAGCTTGGACAACTTGTTGATTTAAAGTGAAGCCAAGCATCAATGAACAAAGATCAAAGCTTCAAGTTTTTTTGCTTTCAACATGCTCAAAGGAAATGTTCCATGGAAAGCTTGAATACAATTTGATTAATGTAAAAGGAAGTATATGATCTGATAATCCATTTGTGCATATCGTGCATCATTCATTTATCTAGGATTGTTAGATTAAAAGAATTAATTAAAGAGAAGTCACATGAAAGGTTTTAATAAGCTAAGTTTTTGGAAAAATAAAGCCTTACTGAAGTAATCGATTACAAGGCTAATGGAATCGATTATTTTGTTCTTCCTGCCTTTAGAAAACAATTTATGAACATTGTAATCGATTACATCACGGATTAATCGATTACTTAGGCTTTTTTTATCAGAAATAGAACTCTCTGTCTTAATCAATTACGAGAATTGGTAATCGATTACTGAATGCATTTAAAAAACTTGTGGCTCTGTCTTAATCAATTACGTATCGGAATAATCGATTAAATGGTTCGTTCTTGGAACTCTAGAATTACAATGAACATTTTAATCGATTAGTATCTTGATTTAATCGATTACCTATGCAAAATAATCGATTACTGGAGCGGTTTAATCGATTATTTTCAGTTAAAAAATTATGTTATAAAAGGAACCTCTTGGCTGAGGTTTAAAAAAGTTCGTGCCTTTTGAATTTTTTTGAGTTCTAAGCATTCACAAACGTTCTGAGCTTTCATTGGTGACATTCTCTGACTTCTAAACACATTGAGTCTTCACAAATTCATATGGGTTATTGAATCAAGAAGGTGAAGAATCATTGTTCATTCAAAGCATAGGAAATGAATGCATTGAGTTGGTAATTTGTAATTCAATCAGTTGATTCATTCATGTGCATGCATTCTTAGATTATCAGGTGATATCTTTCCTTGTATTTGAAGGTGTAAAACTGTTCTTTTGAATTTTTTGTAAAGAATAGTCTATTGTAAATGGGTTTCTTGCAAGTGTAGAGATAGTGTTTCTCTAAGAACAGCTGAGTAGTGTTCTCAGTGTGGGTTTTGGTCTCTAAGGGCCTAAAAGGGTTTTAGACTTCTGAATTTTATCTAGGGTTGATAAAGAGAGGCTTGTAAAATTGCTTGTAAGAATTTTATTTTTTTTTGCAATAGTAGAACTCTACTCTAGTGTTGAGTGGAAGAACTGGATGTAGCCTCATAGGGTTTGAGGTGAACCAGTACAAAAATCTGTGGCTATTCTCTGTTCTCATTTGTTAATCTCTAAATTGCTTTGTTTGTGAATCAATTTCATTGCACAGAAAGTTATACTCTGTTTTCTATTGTTCTTGGAAAGGGAAGTTGATTTAATATTGAATCTTGGTGTTGAAACAATTTTGAAAGTGATAAAGATCCTGTGGTAACTCTGATTTTAAAATTTTTAATTGGCCAAGGTTCAACCAATTCACCCCCTCTCTTGGTTGTTTTGAAGTGTTCCTTTGTTTTTCACAGCTTGTGTGTTCTTGAAAGTTTCTTGAAGATTGGGTTTCATTGCAAGGTAGATTTGGAAAATTCATGTCTAATGAGTTTAGACATACATCATGTGGTATCTAGAGCCTAATCCTTGTGGAATTCTTCTTCAAGTTCAATTTTAGAACTTCTTCAAAGGTAAAATTCTGCACCAAACACAAAAACGAAAATTTGAAATCTCTTCTAGTCCTTGTGTTCTTGTGTTTTTGTGAAAAATTCTTGGTGGTGTGGACTTTTTGTGTGTTCCACCACATAACCTTTGTGTTTCCTTCAAGTTTCATGTGATTTCATGTGTTCATGTTCTTCATGTGTTCTTGAAAATTTTCCAATTTTCTAGTCTTGATTCTTGTCAATTTTTTTTGTAGTGTCTTTTGTGTTGTATGACCACTTGTTTTGATTCTACTCTCATGCCTAAACTGAATTGAGTTGTTAGAAGCAAATTTTGTAATTGTTATACATCATTTTCGTGAATCATTCAATTTCCTTTAGGAATTTGTGAACTTGTTCAAAAGAAAAACAAAAGCTGAAAAAAATTGTGAAAGAAATAATCAAAGTGCAAAAGAGAAACACTTATGGACAGCCAAACAAATTATTGAATTGTGACTGGAACAATACAAATAAAAACAGAATTTAGAAGCAAATAAAGTTACAAAATTACAAGTTTCAAAATTTCCTTTCAACCACAAAATTAAGTGAACTTGTATGACATGCAAATTTGATGAAATTTGGCTTCTAGCAATTGAATTTACTTGGCATATCCTCC
Source organism: Glycine tomentella (assembly GCA_007407185.1). Classification (NCBI taxonomy): domain Eukaryota; kingdom Viridiplantae; phylum Streptophyta; class Magnoliopsida; order Fabales; family Fabaceae; genus Glycine; species Glycine tomentella. The sequence goes on along the minus strand of PYAF01004990.1, from coordinate 18,165 downwards.
TTGTGCAGTTTGGTACAGCCAATATATGTCCTTGAGTTGTCTCATTGAATTCTAACTTGAGTTTTGCTTTTCCAAATTTTGCTTTTGTTGCTTGTCTCTTAAAATTTCCAAGGTTTTGTCTTAGATTTTTCTTGTTCTTGGACTCTTGAGTCTAGCCTAGAATTATTTTCTATTTCACTATAGTAAAGAAGCTTGGTTTAATTAGAAGTTTTTTCTTAAGAACTATAAAGAGGAATAAGAGTGGAAAAAAGCAAGAGAGAACATTATAGAAAAAGTCTAGAAAGTGTGCAAACACGAGTGAGAGTGACAAACACTTAGAGAGGGGTGAGAATTTTCTTATATACTTGTGTTTTTGCTAACCATTTCTTTTGAAGGATGAGCTCAATAGGAGATGAGGCTTTATCACCTAGAAACACTAGGTTGATGGAAGCCATGACAAAACAAATGAAAGACTTCCAAACTAAAATGGATGCAAAATTTGAGGAGTTTAAAAGGAAGACTCAATATCATGTTGTAGACCTTCTATCATCTAGATCATCAGCATAGTTGTAATGCCTCCTTTTGCTCTCTCGTGCTTGATTGATTTTAGATGAAATCTCGTGTCCACTTTGTATTAGAATTATCTTAGTTTATAAATTTCACGAAAAATTTCTTTCTTCTTGCTTCGATTTTACAATTTATTTTTAACATAAACGATTCTCCCTCACCACGGTTTATTTATAATAAGAATACAGTCCATCAATATACAATCC
>PYAF01004990.1:4627-15849 GCA_007407185.1 Glycine tomentella | reverse complement strand
GATAATTTGTTATCTAAAAGTATTTTATCCAATACTCAGACTTCCACAAATTTCTAAAGCCATCTGGTCATTTTTTGACCTAAAGGGTATTTTGGTAATTTCACCATTCACCTAGGGGTATAATCGTCATTTCTAACAAATGTTCAGGGTATCTCTACAATTGTCATCCTCAAGGTATTCTTGTAATTTCTAAAACATCCCAGGGTATTTATGAAATTTCCTCCTTAAAATATCTTGCCAAAATACCTAGGGGCATTTTGGTCATTTTCAAAATGTTCAAGGGCATTTTCGTCATTTTTCCTAAATTTTTGTATTGTCTCCAATTAACATTTTACATTAGTAATTGACCGTGGTTCCACAAATTTGGGGGTGTTACAATAGTCAGAATCCATATATCCCACAACTGAAGGATCACCCTGTTGACTGTCAAAAATAAATATCATGACATGTTGTACCCTTGAGGTTCCTCAAGATCCACTTCACTGCTTCCCAATGTGTCACTTTCTTGGTTCATACATAAACTTGCAAACTTGGCTAACAACATGTGTCAAATCTGGTTTGGTGCACACCATAGTATACATCAAGCAACCAACTACACTGAATAAGGAACCTTTGGCTTGTACTCTACCTCAATATCGATTTTGTCTTTGGACATTGATCTATAGAAAGTTAAAGTGTTTTGCTAATGAAGTACTCACAAGCTTCGCATTGCTCATGTTGAACTTGTCTAGCACCTTCTTAACATAGCCCGTTGTGAAAGTCGCAATCATCTTTATTTTTTGTCCCTTTGAATCTCCATCCCAATAATCTTCTTGGCAGGACCCAAGTCCTTCATGTCAAACTCTTTGCTCAATAGTGATTTCAACTTATTCACATCATGCAAATGGTTACAAGCAATCAACATATCATCAACATACATTAGCAGAAAAATAAAAAAAAGTCATCATTAAGGATCCTCACATAAACACAACAGTCATACTCACATCGCCTGTAGCCAATCCAAAGCAAATAAGAATCAAACCGCTTGTACCACTGCCTTGGAGACTGCTTCAATCCAAACAGAGACCTTTTCAACTTACAAACTAGCCTACCCGATCCACCTTTATTGAACCCTTTTGGTTGCTCCATGTAAGTTTGCTCCTCCAGATCACTATGAAGAAAGGTTATCTTCACATCCATCTGCTCCAAGTGCATGTCACGACTAGCTACCAAGGCTAGCACCACCTTGATAGAAGTGTGTCTTATGACTGGGAAGAAAATCTCATCATCATCAACCCCCTTTTGTTGTGCATACCCCTTTGCTACTAGGCGAGCCTTGAAATTTTTCCCTTCTTTTTCTGATACTGGAGGTTTCCTCTTGTAAACCCATTTGCATCCTATGGCTTTCTTTCTCACATGAAGCTCAACTAGCTCCCATGTCTGATTCTTCTACAAAGACTCCATCTCCTCCACCATAGCACCCATCCATTTGTATTTCTCCAGTCTGTGTCTTAGCGTCTTTAAAAGTAGAAGGATCTCCGGTACTAGCGAGAAATGAAAAAGTAGCCAACTTAGCCAATTCTTCAAACCCATATCAGACAATGACTTAATGGTGTGACGATTTCTATCTTTGACAAGATTGTATTCTTAACGTGGTTCATCTAGACTCATTGATCCAAGCTCAGGTGTGGGTGTGGCCTCAGGTCTTGGACTGCATGGTTTTACCCTCTCACAAATCACTAACAGTTGCTCAAAGTCCACCTGAACCTCCATGGAGTTGGGGGCAGCTCCATCAGACACTGGCATAGTTGTCTCAACTATCTCTAGTAACATGGATTGCTCATCAAACACTACAACCCTGCTGATTACCATCTTCCTGAAAATTGGATCCCAAAACTTGAACCCTTTCACACCTTTGGAATAACCTACGAAAACACACTTTTTTGACTTTGGATCAAGTTTAGATCTCTCACCACTAGATATATGCACAAAAGCATGACACTCAAATATACTCAAATTATTAAAATCATAAGGGTTACCAATCCAAACTTCCTATGCAACTTTCCCTTCCAATGATGCTCATGGTGATTGATTGAGCAGATAACACGCCATATTCACCGCTTCTGCCCAAAAGCCTTTAGAAAGGCCAGCTTGCAATCTCAAACACCAGGCCCTTTCAATAAGGGACCTATTCATCCTTTTTGCAACATCATTCTGTTGTATTGTTTTTCATACTGAGAAATGTCTTTGAATGCCATGTTCTTCACATAATTTCTGAAACCGTGAGTCAGTGTATTTTGTCATTATCAGACCTTAAGTTCTTGATCTTTCTGCATGTCTGATTCTCAACCTCAGCCATCCACAGCTTGAACTTCTCAAAGACTTCAAATTTCTATTTCATGAAGTACACCGAGACCTTGCGAGAAAAATCATCAATGAAGATCACAAAATAGTGAGAACTACCCAATGATGAATCTCTAGTAGGACCTCACACATCAGTATGTCTCATTATCTATAACTTTTAGAATTTAAAAATCATAGATCCGAATCCTCTCCAATTGAAGAAAACGGGAGTCTCCAGTCTAATAAATGTGCATTGTTGATTTAAAATTAACGGTTGAGATGGAATTTTAAAACCCACCGTATCATTAAAGTTACCAAACTCAACTTATTCTCTAGTGAAACCTCCTATGACTTTGGACCTTCACTTTTGACAACTTCAGCTTGGCCGACACAGCCCTCTGGATTCGATCTGATGCTAATCCTCATCTTTCCGAAGATCTTCATATTAATTCCAACACCTTGAGTGATTCCCAAAAGCTTTATTATATAAAACAAAATATTACAGTCATTTGACCAAATGCAATACTTGCATCTTGTTGTTGGCCATTAGTTTCAAACAATGCTATCTATAAAGCTTCATCACATGGCCTAATTGTTTCTGTCCATTGAACCATATCCTGCTCATGGATAAAATTTTACAATCTTTACTAACAACACTTCATAAGTCTCAAAGCAAATTATAATCTTATAGTCAAATCCTTCTTGAACTAGCTATCACAACTTTCCGATTATATCAATTTTTTAAGGAACATTGTTCAACAAATACTTGAAATAAAACAACACACGCATCCAATTAACACGGGAAGAACAAGCAAAGTCTTTTAATATGAAGCCAAAAGCATCAATGTCTCATTCAGACAATGCATTTGATCGAACAAGTTGGAGGCATCATCCAAGGAATGGAATTGGACATAAATTGGTAAAGTGATTTTCTTTTGGTCTGGACTGGAGGCCCATGGCCAAGTTTAAGAAGAAATTGATAAATGAATGGTATTGACTCTTGTCAATAAAATCACTATTTACCATCAATTTGGACAAGTAGTCCACACATAGCCATGCTTAAACTCAACATGAATCGTAGTTGTGCCTGTGAAGGTTTACTCCAACACTGCGGTTCTACCCTTATCACTTAAGGTGAGGATTGACAAGGGATTGGAGTCAGACATGCTGCACGTCGTCGTAAGTGAAGGTACATAGGAAAAGTTTCACCATATTTGGTTTGGAAAAGTAACAGAGAAACAAAATTAGCGATTTAGAGTTGAGTTCCGTACATTTATTGAAACCGTGAGTTTTTGGAAAATCCATCTCAACCGTTAATTTCAAATCAACGGTGCACACTTATTAGATTGGAGACTCTCCAGTTTTCTCCAATTGGAGAGGATCCAGATCCAAAAATAATGGGTGTTTTCTTCATCATGTATGAAATCAAGGGTAGGGAATGATCAAAATTCAAAACATTTATTTGAATGATGTGATATAATTGGTGATAACTTTATCTCTTAAATGATTAAAAAAAATTTAACTTTTGATTAAGATTAGTTAAAAAAATTCAAAACATTTGGTTGACTGTATTATTTATTTATTTCGTAAATTCGGTATCGAATGAAACATGGATAAAGCATATCTTGAAATCGTCAGCGATATGATTTTTTAATGTAACTTTTATATTACGAAAATTATATACTTTATAAAGAAAAGGATAAACATTCCACGTAAAAAAAAGATAAACATAAAAACACAAACGGCGTCTTGTTTAAAACATTCTTTTATCTATTTTCTCAATGCATGAGTTTCATTGTATTTGTATAAAAATGAAAGCCTCTCCCTTCTAACCGCAGGTTGCGTATGTGCAGGACTAGTTAAAGGATATGGCAGCCTAAACTCTTGTTTTAGTCTCATTAAAAAATAAATTTTTTGTTATTAATAAATGTATATTAAGTATGTACAGTATAAAGATCATTATTTAGTGGTAACACTATGTGTTACTAAGCGTCAGGGTTTTGTAATCGATGCTGAACAAAAAGTCCGCCAATCACATGTTTGAAAATCAAAAATTTCTCGTTAACTCATCTAATTCTTTAAATTTTAAATAAAAAACAATAACACTCTTCTTCTATATTATAAATCAATAAATATTCTTCTAAATTTTAACTCTTTATCTCTTCTCCTCACTTTCTCTCAAAAGAAAAACTATTTTCCTCTCTTAGTCTAATAATCACATCATCTCTCTTAGTTTCTCACTTTTTTGAGTTTGTAATTATTTTTACATTTTTGACACTTTTATCAAATAGTAATCCCTTTAGGTAAGTTTAAAATGTAGAACAGTATTTTCAAAGAAAATTGCCACCCAAATCAATGAGTTATCTTTATCAATAATCGATGCTAATACAATATATCTATACTTATTCACTCTTATTCAATCATGATTTTTTTTTTAATCTATCTCTTTAATCTTGATTTATAGTCATTGTTTTATTTTATATTAATGATTTTAATAATTATTATATTGACATAAAGAAGTCTTTTAAAATTAAAATTAATAAAATTTTATATAAGATTAATAATGTCAACAAAGATAAAATAATTGACTTTATTATCAATTAAAAAAAAATATTGCACAAGATTGATTACAATAATTTAATAAATAATTTTTCCTTCTAAAAACCTGAAAAATTAATTTTAAATAAAATATGAATAATTTTATTAAATATTTTATTAATTTTTAAAAATTATTTTTTGTTAATAAAAAATTCTCTTTTAAAGTTCGCTTTAAATCTACCAATATATGTTGAATCAGCCTGCATTTGTGGTTGTGAATAAACACATAATCAAAGAGGTGAAATCGAGCTTTTATTAGGATTTAGTGAAGGAGAAAAATGTTAGAATGATTTTGATATTAAATATTATTGTGAAGGTGTCACACACCCAGGTGGACAAGGAGTCATGGCAATGCTTTACGATGAAAACCCACTCGCGTCCACTAGGAAGCGTGAACTACAACACTCCAAACAGCACAAAGCCGGCAAAGCCAACTTTTCCCTCGTACAAATATTCATCGTTTTGTTGGATGCTGACATATTATAAAAATATTTTGATGGTATGAAATTTGAGCAAGTAGAATGAAGGGCAAGTTATATGTTTGTTCTTTTATTAATTTTTAAGATTTATTTTGATATTTTATTTTTTATTTTTTAAAATTTACATCAAATTAGATCTTTTGAAATAATAATATTTTTTATTTTAGGATCTAAATTTGAATTATTTTTAGATTGATTAGAGATGAAAAACTCTCCTCATTAGATTCAACTATAAAAAATCAACCAACTAATATTTTAAAAAAGGTAATAAACATAATTAAAAATTATGTGAAAGGTGAATCTAATGAGTAATTAAAAAAATTAAAAAATTTAATATTTATATAACTCATGATACTTGTTTTTCATGTGATTTTTTTATTATGTTTATGATTCTCTTTAGTTTGAATAGCAATTAAATTCTTATCATAAATTATATAGCCAAATTTAATAGGACAAGTCGGACATGTTGAATAGGTCTAAAAAAAGTTTAATGTTGTGTCCCAAAGTAAGAAACAATCATTGTTTCATAAAGACTAATTTGATCCAAATTTATTTTTATATTACTAATTATTTTAATAACTTTTTTTTTATTAATTCAGCTATAATTATCAAATTTTTCCATGAACAATAATAAAAATATTATTAATTTTTAAGAAATTTAACTTACTTAAAAGCATTAGTTATTAGTTACTATTTATATTACCATTTCATTAAATATCATGTTTTTGCTTATAAAAAAATTAAATATCTTTTTTTAATATTTATTTTTGTAGTATAACTTCATAACAATTAACAGCAGCAGAAATGAATTGCTATTCCATGCAAACTTTAATTTAAGCAAAGATAAAAAGAAATGTTCATTGTGCTTGTTCATTTATTAATTAACAAATCACAATATTGACATGTAAAGTAAGCCAGTCAATTGAAAAAAATAAGCTAATTGAAATAATACTTTACAAAATCTAATTTAGAAAATTACATTAAAAAACAAAAGAAAGTGGCTTCGCCAAATTCATTCTACTTTGAATTTCAATTAAAAAAATACTAAAAATATACTCTCTCTAACTTACTTTTTTAACACTTTTTTTGTTAACTGAAATTCATTATAAATTATAAAATTTTGTGAGTTTCATATTGTATTTAATAATTTTTTAATTTTAATAAATTTTAATCAATAAATAAAAAATATGTTTAAAGAAATGGGTAACAGAGTATCTTCCATCACTTCTCATATTTTAAGTGACACTTATCCTCTCACTTTCTTTCCAATCAAGTTTGTTTGTATTTGTTTTTGTTTATTTATTACTTTTTAATGTAAGGACGTGACTTCCACGTCCTCTTCACCTGCGTGTAAGCAAGGTGCCTCTTTCAAATTCACTTCTCCTCTTCTCACCTAATCAACCTTTTCTCTCTCTCCATTCAAAAACCAGACCTTGCTAGAACAACAACAACCCGTTCATTTCTCTTCTGAGTTCTCCACACGAACACAAACACAGATAAAGAGAATCAGAGAGAGAGAGAGAGAGAGAGAGATGGAGAACAGTTTATACGACGAACTACTGCAAGAAATCTTCCAGAAACTCCCCTTATCCTCCTCCTCCTCTGTCTCCCTCGTCTGCAAGCGCTGGCTCCGCCTCCACCGTTCCTCCACAACCTCCCTCTCTCTCCGCCTCACCACCCCTCACTTCTCTCTCATCCCTTCTCTCTCCTCCTTTCTCTCCCACCACCCTTTTCTCTCCTCCCTCTCTCTCTCCCTCTCCCCACCCCTCTCTCTCACCCCACACCTCCTCTCTCTCATCACTCCCTTTTCCAATCTCCTCGCTCTCTCTCTCTCGCCAGCACCCGTCTCTCTCCCCTCCCTCCTCTCTCTCTCCGCCTCCTGCCCCCGCCTCAATTCCCTCCGCATCACCCTCCCCAGGCCCCTTTTTCTCAACTGGGTCAAGTCCTTCCCCTGCCTCAAGGAATTGTCTATTACTTTCTCTTCCGACGAAGAAGAACGGGTCAATAGCCACGATGACGAAGAAAGTGATGGTTTTGATTCTGATTCTGGTTTTGAATTGGGGTTGGAGAGTCTTTGTCTGGTGGGGATTCGCGGCGACGATTGGGGAGTGGATTGGTTGTGGAGAAGATGTAAAAATGTTAGGAAACTAAGGCTTCAGAGTTGCCAGGGGATTGGAGGGTCTTATTCGTCTTTTGTCAAGTGCTTGCAGGGTCTTGAGGAAATTGAGTTAAGAACATGCAGGAGTGTGGTTTATGCTGTTCTATTAGAGCTTGTGGAGCATTGTGGCTCCTTGAGTTCCCTCTTGGTTCATGATGGTGGCAGCAGAGAGGGGCTGCTGCAGTTCTTTACTTATTGCAGGTGTAATGTTCGCAAAATCGATCTTCGTTTGCCTCTGGACCTCAACAACGACCATCTCTTGGCGGTGGCAAAGAATTTCGATGGGCTCACGAGCATCAGGCTTCAGAGCTGCTGCCTTGTTAGCGGGGAGGGCCTGAAGGCACTCGCGGTGGCGATGAAAGGGCTGGAAGAATTGGCGCTTGTTAATTGTGACGTGGTTGAGAGGGAACCTGGATTGCTTGCCACATTGGGGCAGCATTTGAGGAAATTGAGGAAACTCGACTTGTCGCACAACGAAATGTTGTGCGACAAGGAGCTCGTTTCGATTACTGTTTCGTGCGTTCATTTGATTGACTTGAGGGTGAGAGGGTGCAAGGGGCTCACCAGTGTTTCCATGGCTTCCATGCTTAGGAGCTGCAAGCAGCTTCAGAATGTGGATGTTGTGAACTGTTTTGGGATTGACTCTGAAGCTGTTGAGTTGTTTCTTAAGAATTGTTCTCGTTTGAGGAGAATGGAGGTTGAGGGGAGCAAGCTCTCCGATGCTGCGAAGATGTGGGCCTCGAGCAAGTTTATTGAAGTTGTTGTGTAATTGGCATGGAAGGTGGAAGAAGCAAGTGTATATTTTCTCTCAATTTTTTAATAAACAGGTATACTTCACAGTTCACACACCTGATTGATGTATTTATGTATTCATGTTTCTGTAATTTATGCTTGGAAATGTTATCAATATATGTATATAAGGCTTCTAATTAATCTCATTTTGTGGGATCAATCAAATAAAGCACAATTTATATTTATCTACGAAATTGGTGCAAGCTGAAAGAAGCAAAGCAAAAGAGTTTAAGTGTATATTTCTGATGTTTCAAATAAACAAGCATACTTCACACTCCTGATACTGTAATTTGTGTTTGAAATGTGTAGAGTAGTTTCTGCTCAATGGATTTTCATATCAATTATGTACAGTATTAAGAATTTTCATCCCATTTTGTGGGATATATCGAATTAAAAACTATATATATTTGTGTACGAAAAAATGAGATAAATGCATCATCTTTTTGAGCACTTGATCAGTTTCTGTTGGAACTGGTTTGATATAATGTGACAAACACTATTTACATGATTCATTTTGTGTGTACAAGAACAAGTTGATGAGTGTGTGGTCCATCAAGTTGATTTTTCTGGACCCATTTAAGGTTTTGACTAGGCCCACTAGCATGGAAACCAGGATCCAGCTATATGGGTGATGCATCATAAAGTAAAACGTAACTTTAATTAAAGGAAGATGGTAAATCCCAACTGTAATCTAATGAGGAGTGTGAATCCAGAAAAAATTTAAGTGAGACATTAAACTTTGCTGTTCGATAGGGGAGGAGTTGACATGCTACTTTGATATGATTGATAATTTGCACGAAATTGTAATGAGGTGGATACTAGGTGGTGGAAATCAATGCTTGACAATTTGTTTATTTTTTTATTTCACGTGCAATCTGTGCTTAGTTGTGTTAGCTTTTTGGTCTTTATTGTGGATGGTTTTAAGAACGTTGAGGGAAATACATAAAGAAACGAACATAGTTCTAGCATTAGCATCCATAAAGAGAAGAATAAATCATTTGAAGTACTAATTATTTATTGAACTAAATTGCATTCCACAGCCGGTTAAAGCGTGTGAAACGTTTCAAAGAAGTGCTTTAAAACTTAAGAGACCTCGACTTTAGTGCCACGGAATTTTTTATTATATACCTAAAGGCCACGAGGGTCAAAATATTTGCCGGAATGCCACGCGGCCTATTTTCTTGGACAGTCCAGCGAAATAGGTTGGCTGATGTGGCGCCGTTCTGACCAATGTCGCAGTGCCCTGGCAGCAGTGGACAGGACACGTGGCACGTTGTGAGGATTTCGCTGGGGGGAGCAGCGAAATAGGAATCGGTTTGACACGTGGCATGTAACACCCCGTAGGTCTCCGGTGCGTTATCATTAATAATATCAGTTTAGCGTCTTATAAAAGTAAAATATTATCCAGCGGAAGCATAGAATCGTTTTTTCTTGATTCATTATGTATGGAAATCAACATACAGATAAGGCACATTATATGAACCCCTGCTGATCCAGTTTCTCATAAATAAAAATAACCAGATAAAGAATCATATACAAGATAATCAAAAGGAAATACATATTATTACATCTCTTTATAGTTCTGTTCATACATATACATCAGAGTTCTCACCACACCGTGGTGATACAAAAGAATAACTACCCTCACTGAGGGTTACAGAACTATACAACCCTTATCCAGGGCACAAAACACAATCAAAATACAAAAATGAGCCTTCAAGCTCCTTCTGCTGCTCTTAGCCAAGCAAAAATGTCTCTACTCGGGCCTCCTGCCCTGAGACTACTCTCTTCTGTCTAAAGAGTCACCTGAAACCACAAATCCCCACACGGGGTGAGATATATATATCTCAGTAAGCTCAGGGTCCTTGGGAAGTCATTCCCACCCTGACCCACAATTCACAATACAAACATCAGATAAGCATACATATCAAGTCAATTTCACATCCATGGCAGAGTTACACTCAATGCCCACAAGTCTAGCAGAGTTCTACTCAATGTTTTCAACAGATGGCAGAGTTACACTCAATGCCCACAAGTCTAGCAGAGTTCCACTCAATGCTTTCAACAGATGGCAGAGTTACACTCAATGCCCTCAACATATGGCAGAGTTACACTCGATGCCCTGGCAGAGTTACACTCGATGCCCTCAACATATGGCAGAGTTACACTCAATGCCATTCACAGATCATAGCACAGCCAAGTACAATATATATAAAGTCACAACAGTATGCAACAACCAATGCATGCATTATGAATATGACCATCACTCCCTAGGAGTGTGGTGTGCAACCAAATGGGAATCAATCCCCAGGGACTCAGAACTTACCTGGCAAGGTATCAGTCTGTAGTTCCTTCCCTGGTCTGTGGCTCCCGCCACCAACAGATCCAATCTCACGCCCTATTCAAGGGACATTCGAATATTAAAACCAGTCCACATATATTCAACGCAACATATTATATACCGAATCCTCTATCCTAGGGTTCAACCATTTTAGCCCAACGCACACTAGGCCATCACAGACATATACATGATTCGCTAAGGCTGAGAATCAAGCATTTGAGTCATTCCAGACTCAATGCACAGCCTATATTGCAAATCTCAGTGGAACAGTCTGAGTTTCACTCAAAGCACCGTTCAATCAGCCATTCAGGTTCAACACAGACATAATCAAGGCTCTGGCATGTCAATTAACCATCACAAGTGACTATCACACAGCCACACATGCATTTACAGAGCCAAAATCTAAAATTCACCAATTCAAAAACTGAAAGCTAATCCTTCATCACTAGGCTGTTCTAAACAAGATTCTCTACAGAATCCTGGGCTAATTCTAGCCCCAGACCAACATAGATCACAAAATCCAGAAAATTCC
>PYAF01004989.1:0-11154 GCA_007407185.1 Glycine tomentella | reverse complement strand
TGATACTGAATTTTATATTCTTTATTGATAGTCTTGTTGGATTCACAACTTTGTGCAATTTCTCATCTAGCTTATTGCCTTATATTCAAGAAATTGCTTGGGCTTCTCATCTCTCTTTATAGGTTTGCTTTGGTATTATCAAATTGAAGAAACTTAAAAGTTCAAATTTTGTTGCTTTGAGTTTGATTGGTCTTTGTTCATTAAGTCAGTAGTTTTACTCATGTTAATTGGTTGAGTTTCAAACTTTGCTTATTTTTATAATTACAAAATTGCTTAATGTTTATTTTCCTTTGCAAATATTAACATTGTTTTTGTGCTTTTAGAAATTTGATTGACTATCTATTATATTATTATAATTCCTCTAGCTAGGTTGCATTGATATGGTTATGGAATCTGCACACTGCACTATACTAGTATGAATATGGATAGGAGAGCTAAATTAAATTTGTATTTTTTTTAAAATTAAATTTTTTTAAGCAGGCTGGCCCGCTGGCCCGCTGGCCCGCCTTAATGCGGGGCGGGCTAGCATTTTCAGCCCACTTTACAAAAGTGGGCCAACCCGCCCCGCCCCGCTTTTTTGGTGGGCTGGGCCAGCCCGCCCAGCTTTTTGGTGGGCTGGCCCACTTTGCCAACCCTACTCACCCAATGATAACCTCTTCCTTTATTATTTTAGTATTTCACAAATACGAAAATAAAAACCAATTCTCCATTTTTGAAACTTTATATTTTCTATTCCATAATTTAATATAAAAAACTAATTAGTTATCTAATATGAACACATATATTTTTGTAACTTAGGTAAAAATTAACGTAGTTATATATATATATATATATATATATATATATATAGGTCGCTGTTAATATAGACCCATTCAAAAATTAGAATGGGTATTTTAGTAATATGCACCTTTTCACTTGAACTAAAACAACCTTTCCTCCTTTATTTTACATCGGCATGATTTAAAGAACTATTGAGTAATTTTATTTTACCATTTTTAATTGCAAATAATAAAAATCCCTAAGTTCTCTTTCCCACACTACTTTTTTTAAATGCAAATAATTAAAATTCCTAAGTTTTGTTTCCGACGTTCTCTTCCCCTACATTCCATTAACATACGCTTATTCACCTCCTCTGCATATGAAAGTTTGGTTAAACCTTGTTGCTTTGAGCGCTGCATCTTCACATCCCAATTTCTTATCGAATTGCTAATTCACATTGTTATAGTCTTCATTTCAATTGGCGTGTATCTATTCTGCATGGAAAGCTTGCTAATACGAAGAAGAACATTATTAAAAACGTGTTGCAGATCTTGAATCTTTTATTTAGAAGATAAAGCCTAATTCATCCAAATTCCAGATTATAAAAATCAATGCTCGCTGACCCAAAGCCTTTTTCGGAGTGGATGTGCAACTGCAAGCTGTTTTCGTGGGAGAGAGAAAATGAGATTTCAAATTATTTACATTTAAAAAAATTACATAATTATCCTTCAATTTATTTACGTTTAAATTTAGAAAGATGATATTTTTAAGTGAAAAGGCAAAAAGCTGCTAAAATATACCTTCTAATTTTTTAATGGATTATGGATATATATTAGCAACCGCCCTCCCCCCACTACTACAAATGGCCCTTTCGACGACGCACAAAAGAAGACGGTTATGCGAAAACCGTCTTCTTATGGTAGGCGGTGGCATTAGTTGTAAATATACTCTTATTTTCAAGGACGGTTCTAACATTAACCGTCTACTAAAGCTGCGTGTTAAAAAACCGGTGGCATTTTTGTAAATATGTTGAAATTATAGTAGACAGTTTTCGAAAACCGTCTTCCTTTTGGCCATTTAAACTGATTTTCTTATCACTCGTGCCCTAGCCTTTTCGAAAGCCATCAACCTCAGTCTCCTCAAACATCCTCACAATCCAATCTGTGAAATCAACCTCGCATTCTCCTCTAACAGTATCCCATGCCCTAGCCTTTTGCCCTAGCCTCACTCGCCTTTTGCCCTAGCCTTTTTATCTGATTTGGAAATTAATCCTGTGCCCTAGAACCATTCCCAATTTGTTCTTCATTTCGTTCTCTCCTCTGTTTTCGAAGCTCGGCATCAATAGCACCAGAACTAGGTTTCGTGCGTTTTTCCCTCTCATTGTCGTTCATATGTTTATCTCCTGCTTACTTTTCAATTGCTCTGCTTTGGAGTGTTTATTTATTTTCGCTCCGCTATGGATTTAACTTGATGCAACTATAGGTGCACTCTGTTGTTGGAAATGTGGCATTCCTCAAAATTAGGAACCCTCACTGCTGTAGGTGCATTCTGTTGACGGCTGTGAGTATCCCTTTCCCTCTCTTATGTATTTCATCCATGGTGTCATGAATTGAATTTGTGGGTTTTGTTTTCTCCATGATTCTGTGAGTGACTGAGTTCCCATCCAAAACATTTTGCTTATGGGATTTTCTGAGGTTTGTTAGGTATTTGGAGCATAAATGTGTTTGATGTACCAATAGTGGTGTTACTCAAAATTTGCACTTTTTTTTTTGTAATTGCAAAACAAATTTATCGATTGAAAATGATGCTTTGTGCATAACATAAGTCAGATTTTGCATGTCGATGCACAATTTCCTTTAACATGTACTTAGTCTATATACATTGTGTATCTCTGCCTTTAACTGTACTTGTCTTGATTCGTTATGCTTGGACAGTCGTTAACTTTGGTGTAGGTAGATACGTTGTGTTTAAACATGACTATATAACCAAAAGGCACCAGTAATAGTAATATTTTTAGTTGTCTTCCATGCCAAAATTGTGCTTCCCATATCTTTCATAATGCCAAATTTATGAATGTCTACCCTCAGGTGGACTTAGGTTGTAAGCTACATCTCCAATCTTCTCTATAATGTCATATGGTCCATAGTACCTTGGACTTAGTTTCTGCTTGAATCTTTTGGCCAGTTTCTTGAGTTTGTAGGGTTTAATCTTCAAATAAACCATTTCTCCTACGTGGAAGTCAATGTCTTTCCTGTGAGCATGAAATTGTTGTTTGATTATGTTTTGGTCTTGCCCAAGTGTTCCTTTAGAACCCTCAATACTTCATTCCTATCTTTGGAACAACACCCTTCACAACAGGGTGAGGATCGCTACCATATAAGGCTCTGAATGGTGTCATTTTCGTGGCTCAGTGATACTTTGTCTTGTTCCAGAAATCAGCCCAACTCAACCACTTATGCCAGTGCTTGGTCTTTGTGCCAGTCATGCCCCTTAGATAGGTCTCTAAACCATGTAGTTTAAGGATGGTAATCAGAGTTGAATTTCAGTTTGGTCCCTGGCAGCTTCAAGAATTCAATTCAAAAGGAACTACTGAATCTATACACTACTAGTAGAATAGTATGTAGGTGGGCCTTAGGTAAAACTCCTATGAAATCCATGGTGATATCCATCCAAATCTGTTTCGGAACAGGCACTGGTTGCAACATCCTAGCTGGACTAAGTGATTCATATTTGTTCCTCTGGCACAGCTCACACTTCTGCACGTATTCTTGAATCCTTTTAGTGACACCTTCCCAGTAAAGCATGGCAGCAATCCTCTTATACATTCTTAAAAAACCAAAATGTCCCCCAACTGCCGTATCATGGACTTCCCTCATGATTAATTCCACTTTGGAAGAGGCTTTAGGGATAACCAACATGTCTTCATAGTAGAGTATGCCATTATTCATTATGTAGCCATCTGGTCACTACCCTTGATGACCAATTCTTGATTTCATCCCTTCAATTTTCTCATCCTTGTCAATTTTTTGTTCAAGGTCAGCCCAATCTAACAACTGCATTGTACTTATGGCTGCATATTGCATTTTTCTGGATAAAGCATCAGCTGCTTTGTTCTCAATTACTTGTTTGTATTTGATCTCAAAATCAAATCCTAGCAGTTCGGAAATCCATTTCTGATGTTCGTCACCCATAAATATCAGATATGCTAGAAACTTGAGGCTCTTTTGGTTTGTATCAATCACAAAGTGCCTCCCTACCAAGTACTCTCCCCATTTCTGCACTGGTAGTACCACTTCCATGAATTCTTTGTCATACACAGACTTGTTGAAAGCTGTATCAGACAATGTTTGACCCTTTTGCATCAGAACAACACCTAATCCTTTACCAGAAGCAGCTGTTTCAATCAAAAAGGTTTGTCGAAGTCAGGGATGGCCAGAATTGCATCTTATGTTTCATAACTTGGATGGAGGAGGTGAAGTAGAATTAGATTGAGGTACAATAGTGGTATGTGAGGAAGTTTCTGGTTGGGGAGGGGAAGGTGCAGCATTGGGAAGTGACTGAGATGGGTTGGGAGAGATGGTACGTATCAAGACTAGGGATAAAAATTATACATTCTCACAAATTTTAAAAATAAAGGGACTTAATTGACTAAAAAAAGCTGAGACCAAAATCATACATATTCCAAATTAAAGGAGCCAAAAGTATAATTAAGCTTTTTTTTGGGTGAATATGGTTTAATTGTGATCCAATATGTAGTATATTACATTCTGTTATGGCAGCTGTAACATAGAGCTTTAGTTTCCTAGAAGTTTCAATTGCCTGTATAAATATTAGATATCTGTAACAGTACATAGTGATTTTTATCATATTTTCAGATCAATAAAATTTTTCTTTCTCTCAGAAATTCTCCACTTTCCAATTAACATCATGTTTTATTCTAGATGGCAATGGATTCAAGACTAGTACCATGAGACTGGGTGCTGATGTTATTGTTTTCAGTCGGGCAATGCATTCATGGTATGTTTTTTATATTGGTTTGTGTAATTTGATTTTAATTATCTTAAATTTTCTATTTTTTTCCTTGTTGAATTGATCTTACTTGGTTTATTCTTTGGATGCTAATTTTTAACTTGAACTGTATGGAAGAGTATGGTGCGGGTGCAATGGTACCTTGAAGGTGAACAAATACGGTGTTGACTAACATAAGTGCTTGAATGTTTATGTTACTAATTAGTATAATCACCTAATATTTTTATTCCTTTGTGCTGCAGTTTGACATGATTTGCATCAATTTTAGATGACTACTTGTAGTATAATAGGGGTTTGGTTTGGGCATGTTTTGATATTGTAGTGTAGGTATGTGTCTCATGTTTTCTTGTTTTTTCTGTTGAATAAATTCCTGATTCACTTGGCAGACTTGCTTAAGCTGCAATTATACACTGTTTTCATCCTAATGTTTTAGAAAGGATGGCTACTAAACAGAGAAAAGTATCTTAATGATTAGTGACTGGTGAAAGATTCACCTAGTATGATCAGTAGATGATAGAGTGTTGTAAAGTTCTAGTATAGCTTTTTCTGTTAGTTATATGCTGAGTTAGCAGTTAGTTAGGATTGTATAGCTTGTGTGATAAGGTACACTGTATTATATAAATAGATCTCTCTGTTTGTAACAACTGAAGACATCAATAATGTTTTCCCCTTTCATATCTCTCTCTCTCTGTCTGTGAACTTTATTAGTAGACCTTAGGGCCTAACTTTTTGAAAGGTAACTCGTTAGTGTATATAGGCTTAAGAAGAGCTAGTACAGCTTTCAATTCATTGCATCAGTATTTGCCACTGTCATGTTAATCACATTGGAATTATAGGGAAAGAATGGAGCACTGCTATAATTAGTGTAACAAATAACAGGAAAAAATAGCAAATGAAAATAGGCACAGAGAAGCATGGATAGCTGCCCTGTCTCTGAGGTGGAAGCCTTCCAAAATGCCTTTCATAGATTCAATGCCCTCTTCTACTCAAGGTCTCTCCAATCCATCTTATTACCTCCATCCTATTCTTGCCCATGCCCGCTTCACGTATGCCATGCTACCACCTGTCAATTCTGTTAGACTTCTCAGCAATTGACTTCTCCCATATATTTCCTATTATGAACTATGAAGTATGAACCTAGGAAATATTACTACTACAAATAGGCGTTTCTCCCATATATTTCCACTTTCATAGTTATCAACACTGTTTTAAATCCCAAATAGCCGGCCACTTCAAAAGTGCTATAGCGAGATAGCATATTGCTGGATAGCTACTATATTGATTTTTTTTTTTTATATAGTTCATGTAATGTATATACTATATAGTCCAAATATTCTCAGAAATGATAAAAATTAGACAAAAAAAAAAAAACTCAGCTTCTCTGAAGCTAAAACTATAAAGTTTCTCACAAAGTAGAAGAAGCTAAATTCTTCACAATGTTGAAGAATATCAAAAATTGAAGTGTGTGCATGTGTCCATATAAATATATAATATACATATAAATATATATATATATATATATATTTATATATATATAGAGAGAGAGAGAGAGAGAGACAGAGAGAGAATTAATCTGTATGAAAACCGGGAAGTGATATATGACTTTTAATTACCTCTGTTTTCTTTGGAATTCTATGGACAAAAATAATACTATATGGACAACTTCATACAGTAACGAAAGATCAAAGGTTTCTTGTCAAAGTAAAATTAACTTGCCACAAAACGAGGGTCCAGTCTTTTTCTCATGTATGAGTCCTCTTGGCAACATTTTATGTTTCATGGGCTGTCCCTATGTCTCTTTTTCTCCTTCTCTAGGAAGAAACCTGATTGATAAGTGTGTTTGGCTTGCTTTACGACATACTTGCTCCTAGCTAGTTGTATATACTGTTTGAGTAATGATGACATAAGGCTAAGAAATGTTCATACTTGGTTACAAGTGATGAATGAATTAAACATAACTAAGTTTGTCAAAGAAAAAGGCATGAACAGAAGCTAAAAGCATGAACAAATTTTATCTTTAAGTTATTATCCATTGTCTTTTAACTTGTTATGTTTTTATTTCGTTGTAGTTGATTTTCCCATGTCTACAAATACCAACCTGAATCTTCTGCATAGGACTCACAGGTCACAAACTGTAGAGTGAAGGCTCTCTGAAACCTTGCAATCAAGGTTTGTGTTGTCACTACTCACTACTCCTGTTCTCACCTTATTAATTTTCTGCCATTTCATTTGCATAAATGATAACTGAAACCACAATAAGTAGTGCACTAGTGATATTTCATTGTTTGTTATGAAAGAGTACTCGTATAAATATGTCATCTCATATTGCATGCATTAGGTTCTTTTGGTGAACTTTATCTCTTTGGCTTTGGAATTGAAAGTCTATTTTACTTCAATTAGACTTCCACCTTCACCTTTGTTATTTAGATGCATGAAACTATGTTTATAGCATGCACATCGATGTTTTGTTTCTGCTGACAAGTAACTAAACAGACTGGTAAACTTCTATGAATAATTAGTCTCCAATTATATTGAATTATGATTACAACTGAAACTGACAACTCATAACTCCTGTTATCTACTAAGTTATCAACAGACTTATTGAGCAAGATAAGATATTGAGTGTCATGATAAATTAACTTAAGTTATCAATAATGGACAAAATTCAATATACATATTATATATACATGGATAGGTGTGTAACTGACTCTCAATTTATAACATTCATGCACCAAAACCCCTCGTACTTAGAGAAGAAAGGGGAGAAATTAAATTAAATAATCATAATGTGAACATCAGAAGCACATGCACATGCACATGCCTCATTGCCGCCAGTTTACACGTAGCAGGTAACAACTCAAGTGTGTGGCCACTAGATAACGAAACGAGGTCACCATCCTTGACGGAAACCCTTACACTCTTCGGTCCCCATGCCCCTTTGGAAAATGATATTTTCCGTGACAAATATTAACCCCTTGTTATCAAACTTTGTTTTTCTTTTTTTTTGTCTTATGCTTTTTCTACAAGTACGTGGCAAGAATCCCATGTATTGTATATATAGACATTGTCGAGTTTAAATAAATTTGAATATATAGCTTCAAAGAAAAAAAAAATTAACAATATAAACGTAATTAATTTAGAGATTTTAAAGACGTTTTAGAAAGAAATTTTGTGGTGAAATATTATATCTTAAAAAAAACATGATATGAAACTATTTCACTTTTAAAAATACTGACTTTATTACATTACTATACAAAGATAAATATAATTTGACTATATAAGTTTATATCTCCGTGGCTATTCTGATATTAAAGAATATATATATATATATATATATATATATAGATATAGATTAGCTAGTGACATGTACAATAAGCCAAATAATACTCATTAAGAAGTATTGATGTTTGAAAAAACTAACTTATAAATTAACTGAAAAGTTAAAAATTTATAAATTTTCTGATTTATGTGATTAATGTATAAGTTAACTAATGAATATAAAATTACATAAAAGTATATAATTAAATCTTGTCTTTTTCTGTTGTGAATGTGTTAACCTATCTCAAGAATGAATTAATTATATACTGATGGTCTTGACATGTATACCTGAACCTATATCGTGCTTTCAGCAGTTATGTTTGTGAATTCGAGTTAAAAAAATTCCAAACGGCGACATTTTGGCTGTGTTGTGTTTGAAAGGTCATAAGCTTATTCGACACTTTGAGACTTCACTTCCCCGTGCCCTAGCGTGACCTCCAGCGTCATTGTTGTTCGTAAAACCTCCTTCACTGTACAAGCGGCCTCCATCACTCCCTCCGGTGTCCGTGGTGGTGTCCCTCATTGCTGTGTTTAACGCCTATTATCATAATTCCATAGCCTTCATCTGATATCTAATTTCATATTGGTATTTTCATTTGACATGAATCATTAGTTGTATGTAATATGCATGTCATTTGACGTTAAATTGATCGTCTAGATTTATAGATACATCATGTTGCTAAAGGGTTCCCTTTCTCTAATAATTGTTAATGGAAGTGGAACCATTTGTTGTATCGTATTATTGTTAATTATATTCTTCATATTGTTTTTGTTATTATTATTAATATTAGTATAGCTTACAAGCAATGTATTACTGACTTGTTATATAATGTGAAAAGTGTCAAAAGTCCAAAAGTGGGGTCGTGGTCCTACCTTAAGCAGGATGCATCTCAAGTTACTAGTAGTTTATAACAATTTTCATTGTTTATTAAGGCAACTTGGATTAAATTCTATGCTCCTTGTTCATCAAGTATAAAATTTACTTTATATTTTCCACTCATGTCATAAATTGGTCTTGAAATTTTAAAATGGCGCTTTAATTACAAGGTTAATGAGGCCAACATCGAGTGCTTCAGAATTCACTTTGTCATCATTTCTATTATATTTCTAGGACTTGGAGAAGTATTTTTCGCCACAATGATAATATACCAAATAATGTGCATTTTAAGCAATCTAGAAAGAGAAAAAGCTCCCCTCATCATCAAGACAAAAGAACAAATGACCTGCCATTCCAAATTCCACATTGGCCTATTGATAAATACTAACAAATTAAATTGTGACACCAAGGAAAAGGTGGTATGCTTATGCCCTCTTAAACCAGCTAATCTGGTGAGATTCCTAGAACACATAGAAAAATCTACAATGTGTCCAAAGCCTCTGGTCAAAACAAAGTCCAAACACTTTCACCTTATAGCAGTTGTTGATTTGGTCTTGTAGCCCTATCTATTCATTCAAAACACCAAGCCTTAAAACTTTCTAACCTGCCCTTTCCAAAAGAAAGAGCAAACTCATTTAAGAAAAAACTAGGACAGAAAAAGAAACACCAACACCTGACTCTTGTACACTTTCGTCTTGTAGTATGTGTTGCTATTAAATTTATTCCTCTACCTACATACATATTAATTATTTGACAAGTCAACATAATTTTGAAACAATGGTGGCTGGCAGCATATGTTTAATGGGGATGGAACAACTAAACGTGTTTTACTTAAAAAGTAAAAATTACAGCCTAGAAGTGGACCTGACCTACTTATAGTCCAACTAGTTTTCTGTCCTATCTATCCAACAAATGAGACAATGATGGTCAGATGCATATACTTACAACCATAGTTATAGAGTGTATAGTGAATATTTCTAAAGCCTTGGATAAACTGGTTTTGATCAGAATAATATTGAACATGTGTATCACAGCAACCGAATATGAGGTACAACTATTACGATCATCATCATGATCTTGTAGATCTCCATTAGCTTCACAAAGCGTTAGCTAGTGATCACTTCTTGTTATGTTACTAAAAGGCTTGATCAATAACTTTCTATTTGACTTAGTAAGCAAAACTAAAAGTTTCTCCCTTTTATTAATTGGTGTTGTCATGATGGGGAGTGGTGGTGTGAATATTGAATGTCATAGATTGAAGGTTCATAATTTTAATTAAAAACTGTCCCATAAGAATTTTTTTTTATTATTTACTGAATTATTCAGAAGTCATTAACAAAACAAATGTTGGTCAATTCTGCAAATAAGATGATGAAAATAATACAACTGACTCCAGCCTTGGACTACTTTAATATACTACAACACCTCTTAACAAATCAACCATGATTGCAGAGATTATATAAAAGTTATGTGTGCTTGCTTTCCAAAATGTTGTATTTGTATGAAATGCCATTTATATGACCAGATACACAGATCATAGAATAAAAAGAAAATAGCACACATAGGGGACTGAAATTCAGTGAAGATGTTTAAATTACCAAGACTTTTACCAAAAAAACCACTTATTGATATCTGCCATATTAAGTAATTTCTTGGTCACTGTTGCATGATGTCAACACCACATAACCTGAGAGGCACTATTGCTGATTATAGCTACGCCTGTTGTAATGCCTTGAATTTTACGTATGTAATTAAGCTGAGATTAAGCTCATGTTTAAGGACTCTTAAGCAGAAAACCCTGTCTGGGTTGTGGCGCGGATAGCGCTGTGCTGGCGCGGTTAGCACCGTGGCCTCGGGGAGCTGGCGTGGGTGGCGCCATGGATGGCGCGAGTCGCGCCACAAGTGGCCTAGAAACTCAGTTTCTGCTGGAATCCGGCGCGGTTGGCGCCAAGTGCGGCGCGGTTGGCGCCAAGTGCGGCGCGGTTGGCGCCATGGTTTTATGTGTGTGGTGCGATCAGCGCGGTGGATGGCGCGGTCAGCGCGGGACTTCGGGCAGCTTATAAATCCTAGCTCATTTGGACGAAAATGGAGGAGAGAAAAGAGAGAAACCTCCATTGATGAGCTACAGAGCGTTTTAGTTCCTTCATTGTTCATCTAAACACCTCTGACCC
>PYAF01004987.1:1722098-1734736 GCA_007407185.1 Glycine tomentella | reverse complement strand
ATTACTCATCTTATCTAATCCTAAATCCTAATAAGAAAGAAATAATTTATCTCATGAATTTTCAACATTTAATATTTTTAGGATAAAAAACTTGTTAATTAATTAAAAATATTTTAGAAAAAAATTAATGCAACAAACAATTATGAAAGAGTCTTATATAAAAAGAAATGATGAATACTTTTCAGAAAAGTATTTATAAAAAAAAAAAAGTACAGATGGAATATATAATCAACTTAAATAATAAAATTAAGTCTATATTCATGTACTCTTAAAGTCTTTCCATCTCTCATCCTTTTGGGTGCTTACACCTTCTTTTGAAAGTATATACAATAATATGATCAAATTTTCACTTACATGTGAAAATAATAAAATTCAAATCTTCTCTTATTTTAATTTTTACAATTTGCTACAATTAAAAACAATTATCAAAATTACGAAGAATTTAAAGAATAATTAATTATATTTTTTATATTCGTAGTCTACATTAAGTCTTTCAGGATAATTTATTTCTTTAAAGTCTCATACCGTCAAAGAATCATACTCGTCGTCATTCGTGTTCATTGTCATTCTTCATTAGGCGGCATCGTCCCCTTTGTTGGTATGACACTTCTTCTCTTTATTTTGTTCCCTTTCTATTCTCCATTTTAGTTCCATTCTTTTTTTCATTTTTTTCATTTTTCTTTTCTTTCATTTTGCACTTAATAACTTATGTACCATTCTTGTTTCTTTTATTTTCTATCTTGTACTATGGTAAATTGTGAAGATCTACTATTCTTAAGCCTTTTGATCTCATTCATCTAGATGCTTATACCTTTTTGGTTTTTCGCCTTTATCTCATAATTTCATTTCTAATTTATATTTATTTATCTTTTAATTGGTATATTTAGAAATTGGAATTATCATAGTGTGGTTTTATGTCGAGTGAGGATTATTATTTTAGATTGTTGACAATTTTATTAAACTCAAATCAGATCGGCTATACCGACTAGAAACTACTAGACATGTGACTAGTCTGGTTAAGACTTCATATCACAATTGCTTTCGAATCGGTGTTGACATGGAGAAGGTAGAAAAAATGTTTGTTAAGCGGCGGCTAGTCATATATGAAACTAGATTAAGAGATTTAGGGTTAAGAAAGATTGAAATGGGCTAAACTATTTTATTGGGCTTGTTTAAATTATAATAAAAATATGGGAACATGTAAATGTAATTAAAAAAACAATTATAATAGTTAAATCTACCTATCCTGACCCGTACACCATTGTTATATTTTTTTTTTCAATATATATATATATATATATATTTAAAAGATTTTATTGTTATAGTTTTTAAAAATATAATTTAATTAATTTAATAGTTAAATCTTTTAAATTATAATAATAATTAAATAATAAATTTAAAGTTATATATTAAACAAAAATATAATTTAATTCTTAATTATTTATCTTTAATATCTTTTTTATTCATTATTTTTGTATGTTATTTGAATTAAAATATAATTAATAACTTAATATATAATTTATTTAAAAATGCATAAGTAAATTAAAATTATAAAATAATGTATCTCGAACATGATTAATTCTGACGAGAGTGAGGAGAGAAAAGGATGTACGATAAATAAAACTTTGATCTTTAATCGAGTCAAATCGAACAATGTAATTTATGTATAAGGTGTTGTTATTGTTTCTCACTATAAAATAAAAAAAAATTATTGTTACTCATGGTAAATTATACTTGTACAAAATTGTAAAAAATTTCAGCCAATTATTTTTACCTATACATCTTTATTGAGATAAGATGATTTTTCTTTGCTTTATAGGGATTTAATTGTTAGATTTAATCAACATGGTAAAAAAAAAATTAAGTTAAGTTTATGTTATTTTTAATTTCTCCTTTTTACCTCGTTAGTTTTGGTTATTAGGAGATACCTAATCCCATCTTTTTCTATGTTCTTATTTTCTCTCTTACTAAATATTTTTTTGTTTTGTTTTTACAACAGTCAATTATAGTTGTGAATTGGATTGTTGATGTGAAATGTGAACTTTGAGTAGTTGAATTCTTGAAACTTTTGGTGGAACTATGTATTAGCCTTTTAGTTTATACATATGTATACTTGCATTCATTTGATATTTCTATTGTTTCTATTTAAAGCCCATGTCACCTTCCTTTAACAAAAGCATAATAAAAAGAACTAGGATCAATTTCAGGTTCCTAATTTATTGTATTTTGCTTTTGTTATTGTTGTTGTTCTTATCTAAATCACAGCATTAAACATTAGTTAAAGTGAAGCTTTATGGCTTTGATGGGGATTAAGATGAGCGAAAGTGGTAGAAATACCTCTTCAGAGTGGAACTTGAGAAACGAACTTGAATTTGCATCTTATGGTAAGCAATTTCTTTGTGCTTTTTTTTAAGTTCTATACTTGATATTGTAAACATTAGTCACATCAATAATATGAATAAATCATGTAAACATTAATCACATCAATAGCATGAATAAATCATGTAAACATTAATGTAATTTGATGTTTAATAACAGTCACATCAATAACATGAATATGATCTTTAAGAATTCATGAGTTTTACATTTAGTAAACAATGATGATGACACTAATCTTTGTCCATGGTTAGGACTGTGCAAAAAAATTCATATCCATAAAATAATTCATATCCAACCAATTTAATCCACTTTAAATTCATTTAAATGGATTAGTTTCATATCCAAATCTAGTCTTTTTGGATTTTAAATCCAATCCAATTAATTGGATATGAATTGAATATTTGTTTGAATTTTTAAATTCGATACAATTTTTTGGACAATGACGGCTAGATTTTTTAACCAACTTTGTTAGGAGCCATTTTTTAGTCGATGTCGTCTAGAGTTATTTTGGTCGACATCAACTAATGATGATTTTAAGTCATCGTCGGTTGAGCATATTTTTCGATTAATGTTGGTCAGAGTTTTGTAACCAACATTGATTGGAACTATTTTTTGGCCGATGACATCCAAAATCTTTTTGGCCGACATCAGTCGAAACTATTTTTTGGTCGATGTCAGTTAGGTTTTTTGGTCGATGTCTATCGAGATTATTTTTTTATTAACGTCAGGTAGGTTTTTTGCTCAACGTCAACTAAGATTTTTTTGGTCAATGTTAGATGATACTATTTTTTTGTTGACATCGGCTGAAAAACATCATTGACTGACATCGACTGAAAAGCATCATCGATCGACATTGGCCAAGAAAACCTAGTTGACATCGGCCAAAATATTTCCCCAATTAATGCTGATCGAAAAAACCTAGTTGATGTCAACAAAAAAAATCCCTAACTAACGTCAGCTAAAAAAAAGTCATGGTTAATGTTGGCCAAAAAATATCAACGACTGACATCGACAAAAAAAAAAAAAACCTTATCGATGTTAGCCACAAAAATCCTAACCAACATCGACCAAAAATTAGTCATGATCGATGTTGATTGAAAAATCCCTAGTCAATGTCGACCAAAAAATATCATCGACCAACATTGACTAAAAATCCTGGCCGACCTCAACCAAAAAGTAAGTCTACCTAAGATCGACCAAAAACATCATTGATCAATGTCGACCGAAAATGCACTGACTGATGTCAACAAAAAAATAGTCCTGATTGATCTTGGTCTAAAAATATTTGGACTGATATATATCAAAATTGCCCTGGTTGAGGTAGGTCAAAAATACACTAACCAAGATCGATCGAAAATAGTCTTAACCATGGTCGGTTGGAAATAGTTCTTAAATTAACATGTACAAAGTTTTCACTTTTTAGCATTTAATAACTAAAATTTGTAAAAAAAATCTTTATAACATTTAAGTGAATATAAATTGGATAGGATCAAATCCATATCCATTTAAATGGATTGGATCTTGAATCAAAATTGTTTTAAAAAATATGGATATAAATTTAAAATTTAATCCATTTAAATAGATATGGATTGGATTCTTAAAAATTCAATCCATGCCCACCCTTACAGTTGATGACAACAAGTCTTGACTGAGAACCCTTTCTGCAAAATGACTTTTAACAGCAAATTACCGACTGAGAACTCTTAATGTGAAATAGTTTTTTTCAATCTCTTCACCCTCTTATTATAAATTCCTCTTCAATTCTTGATGGAAAAAACTCGTAACCTTTTTTTAACGGACATAGGTAAAAGGTTTTACCCTAATCCTTTTATAAAAACTTTCATTTTACTGTATGGTCTCTCAATAACTTTTATAACTGTTTTCTCAAGAACCTCTCACTGTTTATTATATCTAACAGATAGATGCAACCTAAGGCAGGGCGTCTTCCATTGTCAACTAATTATTTGACTCTTCGAATGACATATTATAGGCAACCCAAGTGCCTTCATGAAAATTATAAATAAATTTGTCTTTGAAATTTTGTTACTGCGTTCATGTCATTTTGATCTCTACAACTCAAAATATATAAGAAAATTAAATTATTTTTCAAAAAAAGCTAAAATCCAGGAAAAAAATCACTTTATTTTCATAAACTAGACCATAAAAACATTTATATCATTCAAGTGCTTTTCTTATTTGAACACACCCTAAGTAATTGCAGTTTGGGTCATCAACAGGAGTTGCCAGTAGCAATAGTTCAAAGTGGTCCAATTTGAAAAGAAATGATAAGTTAAAACCCATAATGGGATTTTCATTAGAGGAACCTGTTTCTGGACGCAAAGGTTCAAATAAGGATGATATTGCGAATACAAATTACGGAGTTTTGGATGCAACAAATGCACAAGACACTGATGGAAGTTACAACATGGAGATGTCTCCTGGGCTTGAGGATTATAAAAATAAATGCAATCAATCCCTAAAAGATGGCTGCAGTAGGCTAGTCAGGTTTGTTTCTCCACTTATATCATCACTATTTCGGATAATTAATGGAAAATTATTATGATTATTTATAATCAAAAAATATTTAATTACTATGTATATATATAATTAAAGAATAAATAATAATAATAATATATGTTTCATAATCATTTTTTAATTTTTAATTATATTCCTATTTTTAAAATTAGGTCCTTAAATATATATATATATATATATATATATATTAATTTGATTTTCAATTCATTTATGTTTTCATGCTTGTATACATATAGGCACGAACACGGGAGATCGTGCATGAATTTTTATTATTTTACATCAAGTCATCTAATGTTTTTAGATCTTTAGATGATCAAATGATAATGTGACGTTTGTCACGAATAATACACTCTCTTTTTTGTCCCAATAAAGTATTAATAGTTTTGTGTACTTTTAGGCCATTATTAGTATTAATATCCTTTATTTGTCTTTTAATAGTAATAGATAGATATCGATAATATTTTATATAGGTAAGTTCTAGAATAGAGTTGTTAGTAATCTGTTTGAGTATGTTTGTTATAAATATATTGTATCTCTCAGTCAATGAAGAAACAGAATTATTACATTTATCTCTTTTAGTTAGTTATAGAATGATAAGAGTAGAAGTAGAGTAGATTTCTTCACCTATTAATGATGCTTTGATCTGCCTACTCACATCTAACACACACTCCACCACCT
Source organism: Glycine tomentella (assembly GCA_007407185.1). Classification (NCBI taxonomy): domain Eukaryota; kingdom Viridiplantae; phylum Streptophyta; class Magnoliopsida; order Fabales; family Fabaceae; genus Glycine; species Glycine tomentella. The sequence goes on along the minus strand of PYAF01004987.1, from coordinate 1,729,144 downwards.
CCCATGGATGTTCAGGTGTTTAACAACGTTTGAATTTTTTGTTTTTATTTTTTATCTTGCTCTATTTATGCAACGTTCAATAGCCTTGTATTAAAAAAAAAAAATAGATTATGGAAAAGTTTAGAGGCTGAAGTTCTTAGGTCCCTTGGATAAACTTAATTGTCGATGTCATGTTCCATCCTTTTGTCAAATATTATACTTTGTCCAATGTTTTTTTATTTGTTTGTGCTCGGGAGCTTTTTTTTTTTATGGGTAGTTATTTAGTTCAAAGTATGATACCCTTAGAAAATTTTAGATCTTTGATATGATTGTGTATTGTATGCATAATATTTTTTTAGAGGAGGGATCAATTTATTTTAAGAATAGCTCTTATAATACTATTGATTTTTTTACTTGTTTGTTTTTCTTTGGAGCAGGAGTAGGAGTCGGAGCCCTCCCCGTAGTTTTAGGTGGGATTCAGGTAGGGTTGGAGGATTGACACAACCATATTGTAGAGATTTTATAGCTGGGAAATGCAGAAGAGGCAACCGATGTCGTTTCCTTCACCACAATCAAAATTATGGTGATAGCTGGGAAAATAGACACAGATATTCTGCTCCAAATGAAAATAATAGCTATTCTCGTACAATTGGAAGATCATATAATAGAACTTGTTTCCATTATGCACAAGGAAGGTGCAAAATGGGAGCATCATGCAATTATGGGCATGATGACAATTTTGATAGAAGGCGCACAGAGAGTTCTTTACAGCAGGGTGTTCAATATGGTACAAACCAGAATAGATTGCATGGTGAATCACCATTTTCAAGTGATATCAAGAAATCCAATTGGGATGCAAAAAATGATAGTGCCAACGTTCACACTTCCCAGACAGTAGGTGTAGACATTTGGCTTGATAATGAAAAAATGTCTCCTCCTAATTGGATTCATGATGTGAGATCTTCCACCCACATTAACCAAGAGCAACAAGGGCAGAGTAAGCAACAAGTTGCTCCAGGTAATTACTTGCTTAATGTTCCTATGACTGAAAAACCATTTAATTTGCTAATGGGAACAATTTTTGAAAAGGATGGCTCACTATCACACGTGATTTTAGCAACATTTTTTGACCTAATACTTAATAAAATTGTTAAATTTTTTTTGGTAACATTTAAAAAATGTAATTAAATATAAATAAATGTTATTAATATATTTTTACAAAAATTTTAAATGTTGTCAAAAAGGTTTTTAGTAACATTTTTACTAAATGTCAAGCATAAAAATGTTGCTAAAGATAATATGTATAGTAGTGGCTATTGCATAAAAAAAAAAAAAAAGAAACTATTGATTCAAACATAATCGTGAATTTTTCTACCATTATGCCAGGACAAGTAGTGCATCAGAATGTTTCTAAAACATTCATCAAGCCAGAGCCTGTTGTTAGATTCCCTAAGCAGCGCGATCCAAGATGTAATAGTAGAGAGCAAAAGAATGTTAATGCAACTGGGGGGGTGTCCCTTGCCTATTTTCCAAGTAAAAATATTCCAAAATATACAGTATAAATCCCATCATTGTTATCTAAGTTAGGACAACATTTTGATGACTCTAGTCTGCCTTTTCAGATAGACAACTTGTGAAGAATGAACATCCAGTTCAGTTGAAGGGGATTCATACATTTAAATTTTCATTGGTGGAGTTGGTTAAGGAGCTTTTGAAACCAACATGGAAAGATGGAAAAATCACCAAAGAAGATTATAAAGCAATTGTGAAGAAAGTTACTGACAAAGTAATTGATACAGTGCAACGGGCACATATTCCTCAGACACAAGAGAAAATTGATTGCTATTTATCATCATCAAAATCAAAGCTTAACAAACTTGTACAGGTCAGTGGTAGTTCTCCGACAAATTTCCATCATATGTATGAAGAATTCCAAATGTTGTCTTAGTTGTCTACCATTTTGTATATGAATATGCATGTAGCTCCAACTGCACAATTTTTTTCTAAAAGGCTTAATTTGGATGTTGAAAGAGTTGTAGGAAAGTTGTCCATAAATATGAGGTTAAATTTTGAGTAGAGATTTTTATAAGTTTGATGGATTTTACACATGTTACTAAACTTTGTCATTAAATATTGGACTAAATAATTAAGTAATTAGGCACAAGTGATTAATATGATAAATTAAGGTTGAATTGTTTAGGTATCTCTGAGTTTGATTATTGACAAAAATAACTATTGGTCAGACTTTAGTTACCTCTCAATCAAACTCCAAATTAGTTATGATATTATTTTCTTGATGAGCTGGAGTATTAAGAAAAAAAATATTGGACTAAATTGATAGATATTTTATGAGGTTAATGTAAATTACATTGAAACTCTTATTTGAAAAGTTAGTACCATCATTTGTTATTAAAAGTAAGAGGTATGCGTAAATTCCAAAAATGAATAGAAACCCGTTATAGGGTCTTTTAACTAATTATTTTTATTTCCTAACTTAATTATTTTGTTGTTTTATTTTCACTAGAGTACGGTTCCGTATGTCTAGTCCACCCCACACCTACATTGGTGCGAATGGGCCATCCTTTTTCTTTAATTATCAAATTGTTACAACTGATCTCTGAAAGTTTTCATATCCATCTTATCTCCAATGCCAAAGTTGTTTCATTTTTTGGGTTCTACTCTCCTATTCATCCAAAAAAAAAGATGTTTTATTTTACCAGTTATTAATCATGATCTATGTTAGCTTCTGAATCTGCATTTGAATTTGAGTCATATTCATTTTCCGACTTGCTTATGATTATTCTCCTGTTGGTTACAGGCATATGTGGAAAAGTTTCAGAAGGCTTAGTGCAAGTATAGAAATTTGGCTGTGTAATCTGTTGCCTATATTTTATTATGTTATTCACTCAATGGAAAACATAATCTGCTGGCCTCTCTTTTGGGCCAATTAGTACTTTCGTTGGTATTGACTGATAAAGACTTGGGCTTATTTGTAACCGCTTGCTTGCATATTCTGTTTTTATATTGCACAAGTTTTTGTTTTCTTGTTTTTATATCCCATTTAGATCATATGACAGTAGAATTGCAGAACCTTTCTAGCTCATATACATACAAACAAAGTTGTTTCTTGTTTTCTAGTATTTTCAGGGTAAAATTTTGGGTGCCTAGTGTTATTAGACATTAGTTTATAACACGAATATCAGGCCAACTGTTATATGGGATCCATCATATGACATGATTTTAAAAATAATTCAGTAAAATGACTATATATTCTTAAAAATGCAAAAAAAAATAATGTCTTTGTTTAAATAATAGAATGGTTGTAATAAATGTAAGCAAAACAGTTTTTGGTTAGCAAAATTGTTCGTATTTTTTTCTTCTGTACATAAATGTTTGTACTATGTGTAAGAGAATTTAATTTTGGAGATTAAAAGCATAATAAAAGGCTAAAATTGAATAAACGCTTCCACTTATAAATTATAAAAATCTTTTGTACTTCTACGTGTTGGTACGATTGTAGAACTACTTAAACATGCCTGTATTGACTAAATGATGGATAAATAGGAAACTAACATCCATAGTTTGGTAAGTTCATGGCGTTACATTGATGAACTTTAAAGAACAAAATATTCTGCTAATTTGAGTTGGGCCAAGTTGAAGCCCAAAATAGATTTAGAACCCCAGAAAATGCATCCACTCCCTTTTTTCTAATACAATCCCTTTCCCTATTTTAATTTAGTCATAACTTGAATGACCTTTCTTTTTTCAGACCTTATTCTTTTCCTCATATTGTTGCAAACTCCCTTCCAAGCAATAATATAGATTTCAATAATATAGATTTTTCACGCAAAAATATATTTCTATTATGTATTTATTTTGACTTTAAAAAATACAATAAAATCATGATTTTGTATATTTCCAATATAACGAAATCATAATTTCATAAAACATGAAGGTGGGAAAAATAGGGTATTAAGCCCTCAAAATCATTTAATATTGTTCTCTTTAAAAAAATTACAAAACTCATTAATAATATTCATAAAATCAACCTTCTTTAAAAACTTTTTTATATATAAAAAATAAAACAAAACTATTTAATCTATCATCTTGACATAGTAAATTGCAAATATAATTTTAAAATTTTTAATTTCAATAAAATTCTTTTAGTTAATACAATAATAACATGAATAGTTAATATTATTTTATAAATTGTACATGCATTATGAAAGCAATTAAATATATGAAATTTGATTTTGATTCAATTGTTAAAACTTCTCTAATGACTTTTAATTATTCAAGTAAAATTTTCCCATAAAGATCATAAGAATTAACATCTTTAAGAGAAGTTTTAATTTTTATTATTTTTTATATTCCAAATTTATCCATTTTTTTTTTGCAGCTAAACAAAAATAATTCTTTAAGTCCACATTGACATTGTTATATCATAACATTATATAAAAGTTTTATTTTAATATTTATATAGACATAATAAAAAAAATTGGTTTTTTCTCTAAAAATGGGGATTCGAACCCTAATCACTTCCACATACGGTTTCTTCACACGAAAAACATTAAAAATCTTAAACAAGTAGCATTTAGTAGTTAATCAGAGTTTTAATCATTTTATTGACTTTGATTACTTATTCTCTCAAATACCCTTCTTTTAAAAAAAAAAAAACAAAAATTGATGAATTGGTTGGCCTACTGAGAAGTTGGTTTTATAGCGTAAATGGTTTGATCCTATTCCCCAAGCAATAAGGTTAGGTAATTATGGCAATGTTGCAATATAAAATCCAAGAGATATCAAAATTATGATCCTTTTAAGTTTTATACTAGCTCAATAAGCAAAGTTTTGTTGACATTCCTTATGTAACACAGTAACAGAGGAAGTCTCTTTGATGAAGAAAATTGACGTTGAAGACAAAGAAAATATAAAATTCATATCGACTAGTAAAGAAGAGGAAGAATTTCTTGACGCAGACATAAAAGAAGATGAACATCTAGAACACGCGGAGGAAGATGATGATGAAGAAACTTATGAAGAGACAAATTCAATTTAAGTTATAGAGTCAAAAATGTGGTAGCTGTGCGTGTGTCCTATTCTTAATTTTTTTATGTGCTATTTTGATGTATACCAATGGAAGGTTTTTTTAATTATTTATATGCATTTCTAAATTTTTTATATACATTAGTTATTAATGGAGTACTTTTTATTTTTATATGTATATAAATAAAGGACTACTAGTGACAATCTTTAACACTTTTTTGTCAAAAGACTTTCTATAATTTAATAAGTAAATCTTACAAAAAAAAACGATAATTTTTAATAAATTTTAATTAATAAATTTAATAAGTGAAATTACTAACATTTCTCGTATAAATATAGATACAAATTAAACATATACAATAAAAAGTAGAAGAAAGGGAGTGAGAAGAAGAGATAAATAGAATACTACTTTGTTACAATTTTTTACTAAACAGCTAACAATCACATCGTTCTAAATCTTTTTTTTTTTTTTTTGAAAGAGCGTCGTTCTAAATCTTAAAAACCTGTAACTTCCCTACTTAATAATATGTTTAGTTTCATAAATTGGATATAATGCAAAAAATTAATAATTATAGCTTTCAAATCTTAAAAACATGTTATTAAATATTAACCAGGATTACCTAACCATTTTCACTTTCATCCACACATAATCATCCAAATTCATGAGTCAAATATTTAGTCTTAAGAAAAATGATTGTAATAATTTTTTTTAACACATCCTACTATAATTAAATTATTTTTTTTAAATATAAAATTTTATTGATTGCGCTTCTTATTGATGATGTTTAGTCATAATTTATAGTTTCTCATAAATTTAAATAATAATAAAGAAAAAAGTGTGCTGAATGTGTTACCTCTCATTCCAAATTTAGGATTGGAAGGCTTCAGGCAACCACAAATCATACAAATACAAATAAGAAACTAGAATGATTGAAAACCTCAAAGAATATTTTATTTGTCTTATTGATTAACAAATAACAACAATAATGAGTTGGGCCCGGTCGGGGTGTCTCTAATTGAAGACCCAATCTAATCATAACTAATTCAATAAATTTGTTTCAAATTACATCTTAATCAAAATCGAATTGACTTTCGTTTCTAAACTCTGTCTTTAACTACTCTGTTTCTAAAATCTATTTGGATTTTTATACTAGCGATCTATTGTTGCACACGCACTTAAAAATCGCTTTATTTTGCATATATTTTTAACAAGTAAGGTTGATATTTCATTCCTTGAATTTAATATTTGATCCCATTTGAAAAAAATATATATTGTAAGCCTTTTGTCCCCAAAATTGAATATATGATCCATGTGTCAAAAATATGAAAAATATAAAAATTTAATAAAAATACGTTCTTTAAAGAGAAAATATGATAAAAAAAAATATATTTACCCTCACAAAAATGAGAGCTTAATCTTATCAGTGTTTCACTTGTTAAAAAAATCAAAAGTGAAAGTTTTTATTGAATGAGTAACATATATGTTAACAATGTATTTTTTAGTCATCATCACATTAGTATACAGTATAAAATATCCAATAATTTTATTGATAATTAATTTTTGTTAAAATATTTAATTGACTACTTTTTGTTGTGTCTTCCCTCCTAATTACATTTTCTTCATCCATAATGTCTTTCTACCATATATTTTTTAATAAAATAGTTCTATTTATTAACTTTTTCCCATTAATTGTCAATATATAACAAAACCATTTTATCTATAATAATACATACAAAAATGTTTTCACATTTCATTCTTAAGAGCTTTGAGCAATAAATTCATTTGATTTTTTTAAAGAGAAATCATTTTAAATTATATAATAATTATAATGTAATCTATAATAATAGATACAAAAATATTTTTCAATATAAATGTTTACACATGACATTCTATAGAGTTTTAAGTAATAAATTTATTTGCTTTTTTTTTAAAAAGAATTTATTTTAAATTATATAATAATTGTAATGTAATCTATAATAATAGATACGAAAATGTTTTTCAATAGAAATATTTACACATG
>PYAF01004987.1:1697479-1721998 GCA_007407185.1 Glycine tomentella | reverse complement strand
ACATAGTATACTTATTAATATTATTACTAAATTAATTATTTATTAATGGATGCAAGTATAATACTTATTAATATTTTTATTTATTAGTTATATTTTTTTACTTGGATTAGAGTCCACACAGGTATCCCCTATTCATTGTAATTTAGTAAATAAAAAAATATTTTAAATATAAAATAAAAATATTCAACGTGAAATACTTAATTTAAATTAATTAGAGTAATATATAATTTTAATTCAGATTAATTAATAATATCAATATATTTTGATTCAAAATTACAACATATTTAAATTAAGATAAAATATAAACAATTTAGTGAGTGAACATAAATTTAATTCTTATTTTTATTATTTTCATATTTTTTAAGATATAATAATTAATTGGATCTTCAACTGGCTATTTATATTACACAAAAATAATTAATAACTTAAAAATTATTATATTTATGATACATTATTGATATCTAGCACAAAAATATTAATTTTAGTTTATAATTCCTAATTCAAAATTTTAAAATATTTTATTTTAATTTTTTATTATAGCCAACAACTCTAAGTTTAGATTGTTTGTAATATTATTTTTCAACAATTATATAAATTATTAACCTACTTAATATATAATTAATTATTATTTCTCTCATTGTATTTTTCTAAAGTCTACTGACGGCCATTAATAATTATTTATATCATTGTATTTTTCTAAAGTCTACTAACAACCATTAATAATTGACAAGAATAACTAATAACTAAATGATTAGAATAATTGAATAAACAAGTAAAAATATAAATAATTCTTACTAAAAAAATTTAAATAATATATATTTAAAAATTATTCTATAAAAATATTTTAAAGAAACATGTAGCCGTGTGACACGGATCACAACAATTTGCTATATTAGATAAGGATTGGTAATATATCATAATTAATTTATGAGATCGAATTTGTACAATTCACAATGATTTGATCTTGCAATCCAATACATTAAAAACGTTGAAGTCATTGTAAAGGATGCTATTTTTTTTTTCAATAATGAATTGGTATAGTTAATTTTGTATATTTTTTACATTTTTATAAAAAAATAAAGTGTTACTCTTTTTCTTTAATTTTGTCGTAAAAATTGTATAGATGAAAAGTATATACATATATAATTGCTTGTATGAGCAATATTATTTGGGGGTTTTCCCCATCCTTACACAAAAATGGCAATATTTCTATTTTTATCTTGTCTTCTTTCTCCCTAAAGTAAATATTTTGAAAAAAAGTTATATATATTAGGCAATATTTGTTCCATATAATTTGAAGGAATAAGCCGTTCTAGATATTGATGGAATTTTATTTTTATTTTTATTTTTTTAGAAAGAAAGACTTATTTTCCAAAAAAGGGGGAGCATTTTCGAGTTATTTTTTTAAAAAAATATTAATTAAGAACTTGATGACATTATTTTTACCCTGCCCAAGAAAAAAATTAATCTTTTTAGCTTTTTTCTTCATCATATATATTATTATTGATTTTCTATTATAACTATAAAAAAATATAAGTTCGTTGTTCTGCTTTCTCTCTGTCAGTTTTATGTTAGTGCAAACATCAATTAAAGAGTTTCGTCCACACATATGCCTAGAGTTTTCGTAAATTCCAATTGTGATGATGGTGAATATTATTCACTGTTTCAATTACTGTGAATGTTAATATAATTTATTTGTCGATGCTAAATTTTGTTCTTTATGTTGACGCCAAGCCTTAGAATGAAGATCATATTGGGGTTTTGATTGGAGGTTTTCATTCAGCTGCCAATTTAAGGAGAACCATATGTCTTTCCTGTTAACCATACTGTTTTATGTTTTGAGTTATGATTTCAACAATATACGTTAAACACTTTTAAATCATGTGTTGATAAAAATATGTATGGGTATCTTATCACCATCATCATTATTTTCTCTAATCCTAAATTCCTATAAACTGAGGCTAAGTTGGAATCATGCCCAAGGCGGATCCTGGTTATAGAGTGGGGGGCAATTACCCCACTAGATTGATTTATTTTTTTTTAAAAAAATATGTGTAATAAAAAAAATTGTCATTATAGAAAATAGATATTGTCTTCCATAAGCTGAATTGTTTTAAAATGAAATTAAGAAAATATAAGAAATAAAAAATAGAGAATAAATTGATACAAATCTTATTTCTTTATCTCTTTAATTTTTGATAATATTGATAATAAAAAATCATAAAATATTTTTAAAGTATAAAAATGCATAAAAGATATAATTTATAAAAGCATAAATATTTTGTTTTGTCATAATATTACATATTTTGTAATAATTGATAATATTTTTTGTGATAATATTATAAACTATTTCTTACTCACTAAAAAAAATCTGGATCAATCATTACATATAGACCATAATTTTCTGTTAGATTCTTCTGTTCATCTATGACTTATATATATATATATATATATATATATATATTTATTTGTTACGAGAGAAACAAATACAGTGTTTAATACATATGATAATATATAATTTATTTTATTTTTAATATTGTTTTAAATTATCCTTTTAATTTATCATTTTTTCAATTATTCAATATGATAAATTGTAAACAGAATAAAAAGTTAGTTTTGTTATAAAAAAATAGTGGTCAAATTAGATATTATCAATGGCGTTAATCAGCATGTGCAACTCATTTAATGAATGATTTTAACTTAATCGAGAATAAAAAGCTTCTCTCTTTAGGCATTCCTTTTTTCGATGAAATCTCTTTTGACATTCTTAATCAAGAATTATACACTTTAATGAAGGATTATTAAATATTTACTTTTCCTTTTTAATCTCAGGTATTTGTAACCTTGCGTCTGTCGTCCTAGATAGCAAATGTCATATGCTAAGCGTGGAAAAATAAAGTAAAATATGAATTTAATTCAGGTATTTTTAAAACTTTATTTCTAGTCAATTTGAAACTTAAATATTTCTTAATTCACTATTTACATCCAATGTTATTGGATTTGATGTATATATGATATTATCTTAAAATATGAGTTTGAATTTAATTTAATCTTATCAAATCAACTTATGATATAAGAATTATTTCCTATTTATATAATAATACTCTTGGGTTGATCTGTATGTAATTTTTATGATAGTTGTTTAGGAAACTCGTAAGGATCAATCATTACTGGTTACTTGATAATCCATGGCATGGCAGCTGCCAGCGAATCCGGGACTTGATTATCTTAGGATAATCATAATTAAGCGAACATTTCAAACATAAAAACATGTCGATTTATCTGCATCCATGTTTCAAAAGATGTTGAATCATCTTATCTTGAGAAAATAGTGTATGATGAGAGTTTTTGGCTTTATATTTATATATATCAATCTAGTTTCAAAAGATCCAATTTGAGGGATCATATCATTCCTCCTCCTCCTCCTCTCTCTCTCTCCACATGCTCACAAATATATAAAATGTGTGGATCTTCCATTTTTAATTTGAGGCGATTATTATTGATGCCTCCTATTATATTGATCATGTGTGTGATTCTTCTAGTTTTACTTTGAAAGTGTAAATGGTACCTTCAAGAACAAATGAAAATGATAAATTGATTCAATGTATAGAAATGAACATTCTAAGCATATTAATCAGACGTAAGAAAATAAAAGAATATTCTAAAATACCTCAATCCATGTAACAAGTTTAAGCCTTCCATCTATGATATAATGCTTATATATTCACTTTGAAGACGATTGTTTAGAACCTATCAGTAAATAAACTATAGGCAATTTCAAGTTATATACTGATGCCATATCCTTTGTTTCAAAAGCATAGTTCTTATTAGTTTGTATCATGTATAAGGTAGAAGATAAACTCAAAATGAACTAAATATATATTTTGTAAGAACATCAACATATACTTTTTTAACTCACCAAATTCCTACTTCATAAAGTTCGAAAAAAAGTCTTCATAGCATTATTTCTTCCAAAAATTAGGGTTGGGCTATATAGGGCGCCGACACAATTATAAGTAAGTCCTAAAGTAAATACAAGAGAAAAATTACTTTAAATAAAAGTTATATGTTAATTTTTTTTCAATATATGTAACATTTTTATTTTCATATGAGACTTTTTTTTTTGTTTTATAAAAACTAAAACAAATATATATTTTTTTGTTGTTGGCCTAAAGTTGCTCTATCTTTGGTCAACCTTGTTGAATAAGGGAGCAAAGGAGGATTTAAGACTTAGGACTAGTGGAGATAATCTATTTAGAAAAATAAATCTAATAAATCAACATGTAAATAAATTAATAATTAATATATAAGAAAAGTGAGAAAAAATTAAAAAATACATCAAAATAAGAGATAAAAATATTAAAATAAGAGAATGTATTTATTTATTTTCACGTGAAAGTAAGTGAGAGAATGCAAAATATAAATTTTGACAAATAAAGAAGTTTATTTACTCACCCTTAATTACATACAAGTCCGTCACAGTAAGGGAGAAGCTACTTTCTCTTTTTCCGGTGCATGGAATAAGCAAGAACAATTTTATTCTTACATTAGGGAATATATATAGTGACGATACTTATAAGTTTGTATCAACACACATATTGTGTTTCAGAGACCTACAGTAGAAGAACATAATCAACAATCAAGCAAAATCAAATAGTTTTTATTTAGAGATCCTAAAGTGTAATGTTTATTTTATATAAAGACTAATAAAATTCAGCGACGTCGATTTCAGATAAGTACTTAATTTTTTTATTTTAGAAACATGAAAAATATAAATTTAGGTTATATAAAAACATATGAATAATTAAAATTATAATTTAGTTAATGATCACATACTTACTTAAAATGTCATATATATTTATTTTTAATAATTCTTAGTATAAATAATTTTTTGTAAGACTTTATTTATTTTTTCAGATAAAATTATGAATTAGTCAAACTCTCTTTTTCTGTTAAATTATGGATTAGTCAATTGAACAGGAGGGTTAAGACCCAAAAATAATATTGATGATTTAAATATGTTCTAATTATTTATAATGAGAAAAATGTTTAATAGTACGAAACTGTTTTCGTATAGTAGGCACGACTGTGTATTTTGTTAATTGGGGGTTTTATTTTTATTTTTAACTTTTAATTATTATTTATCTTAAAACAAGTAATATTGTGACACGTATGTGGTTAGTGCTGAACTCCTCTTAAAATACTAATGTTGATTATACAATTGATTGTTCTCATAATTTTTCGCATTCTTACAGCGTGCGTGTATCAACAAATTAAAGATCAACATTGACAAGGAAGCACAAATCACTATCAGTAATGACTTGTTAATTAATCAATCAATGAGATGTTCCGTACGCTTCTCTCTTGTTCATTCCATCCTTGAAAAAATTGCATTCCAACTAAACCTGAAAACCCACAGAAAAAAATTGGTTAGGATACAACTCCAAAGAAGGGCTTTCCAAAGGCCATTCTTAAACCCAACAAGGATGGCAACACTTTTTCCCTCCTTTTTCCAAAAATGGAAATGTGAAATTCCTCACTCTAAGCAAGTCACTATAGTCCGGACTCTGAGGAGGCCATTTTGAAGAGGGAGTTGAATTCTATGACACCCTTTAACTCTCTTTAGTATGGTGGTGGGAAAGTGAATGCATGGGGTGGTGTCAGATCTGACCCAATCCTCCTCGTAAAGATCTATGTTCTTCCATTTATACATAACTATGCTTAAAAGTTAGTATCCTTCTCTAAGGGCATTTCCCCACCCTTTTTATGCTCTTACATTAAATCCCTCCCTTCTTTCTGACTGCTTCTCTTGTGGAATTCAACTAAGTTCCCTTCCTTCAATATATACTATATATCATATTTTGAGAAATAATAATAATAATAATTCTTAAAGTCTTCACGCACTATTTCTTTAATTCTTGAATATATTTTTTAAGAATATGCCATGAGAATGTTATTCTCAAGTATTTCAAAAAATGCGTGATATATCCTATAAGTAATTATTTTACTATCTCATAACAAAAGTAATTATAAATTTTTCCAATCCTATATTCCTGAAATAAATAAATAATCCCTTAAACAAATATTTTCTTAGTGTTTTACTATTCAATGTAAGTTTCCTTCGATAAATAAGCATAAAATTGCAACGGCAAACTAGTTAGCATAGCACAACTTTATATATTACTAACTTTCAGTTTCACTACCACATTTACATGGACTTCGTTTTAACATTGATCCTTTCTCCTAAAAGTCTAGTATCTAAACAGCGCTAGCTGTTCTCTATATGACTAAGTGCTTATTCTGCGTGAATGGAATCAATCAAATTGTTTTAACGTGTGTGGTAGGTCCACCATTGATTATTACTTTTCAGGTTTCAATACAAACTTTCGAAAAGTATGTGTAAGACCGTAAATGCTAATTAAATTGGCATTACTCCACCCTTCCCCTCCGAAAAAAAAAGGGAGGATCCCCTGATCACGAGCCCTTTACTCTGAGACACGTACACTCATATTTTGATAGTGATATACTGAAATTTGACCATATTAATGAATTATAAATTAATCTTACAATACATAACTATTGTTTTGTGACACATGTGTTGTGTTTTTATTGATTTAATGTACTATTATCAGATTACACAAAAATTTCTTTTGTTTTACTTGTCAACATGATTATTAATGAATGGTCGTGTATGTCAATAGATTTCATCTCAAGATACAAACACTGCACGTACATTCACATGGATGGTACGACAAATGTAATCGATAGTGCAATAATTTCCAAACAACCAAAACAAGGAAAAGAAAATCAATTTAAATTAAACACCGAGAAAATTAATTAATTGTAATTAGTTTACAGGTTTTGTTTCAGGACTGAGAAAAATAAAAATAGAAGACCAGTACGAAGGGGAGGAAATATCATTGTTCGAAAAGAAAGATCCAATATTGATGAGTTTGTATTGGTCTCTCAATATGGAGTTCGTACGTTAACCCACCTGCAAAGGAAGTTAGGGTTTGTATATCTTACATTATTTTTTCTAAGTGCAAACTCTTTTGGTTCTTCATTCCTCCACCGACGCCTACTTGCTGACCTTATCATTTATCTTGAGGAAAATTTTCTTTACGGAGTAACATTAATGTACGCAGCTAACTACTGTGTGCACCTATCCAACAATTAATAATAAGAACAATAAAGTCACTAAATTATTATTAATTATTCTTTTCTTGTCTAACATTTCATCAACTTACCTCCAATGTATAAAAACCCCCCAACTTAATTACCTCCTCAATGTCACTAAATTTCCTTATAATTTGCATTAAAGTGAAACATGTTATTAATTATAACCACAAGTCTGAGACCATAGTTAATGAAATTTAACATTTTTTATTTAAATCCAAATTTTGGGGAGTTTAGTGACAAAAAAGTTATGGGAATAATATAATTTGAGAAAGTGTAAATTTTCTTAATGACAATATCAATAATAATATAATGGTGGTGATTAATATTTGTTTATGATCCTAGATTACTATTAGTAATAGATATGTGAGACTGAGTAGCTGACAGAGAAAAGAAAAAAGCCAGGAAGCCAAACCTGCGATAGATTTGTTTTTTGTACCGAAAGCCAATTAAGTGAGATATATAGAGGAAGGAAACTGTAGCCATCACAAAATGATTGCTTTGTGCATGCGCATAGAACAACATAGAATTATAATATATATATATATATATATATATATATATATATATATATAGATAGAGAGAGAGAGAGAGAGAGAGAGAGAGACAGAGAGGAGAGATACAGTGAAAGTCATGCGCAGGGGTGTGTGTATGTGTGATGCACTTGAGAACTTCGAAAAATGATTAAGAAAAAAAAACAGAAGAAATGATCACACAAGTCATCACAAGCAGTGTTCCCCACCCCCTGATCATATATCACCAGCCTGAGGCTGGCTGATGTAATTGGTTTGGCATATATTATATAGTTATGCTTCTCAGTTCTCATTGTATCTTCTAAGTATTCATTTATTACACTTTTTTTGTTCTGTGTATGATCACACACACGCACAAAGACCTGCTTCTGTGTGAATCATATATCAGAAAGATAGCAACACAACTCCCTTTTCACTTTCCTTGCTTCTATTAAATTTCAAGTCCGTTTTCTCTCTCTCTTTCCACTTTCCTTCATGTGTTCAGAACTTTGTGACCCGTATATATGAGAAATAATTGAGAATTGAATTCATCTACATATAAAGTGTAACGTAACTATATTTCCTGCTCAGAAACAGAAAATCTTGTCTGCTTCAAAACCTGGAATTATTTGCAGACGCCATCATCTCTGATCTTAATTGAATCCATTATTGCTTCATTAATTAGCTTTGAATATATCTAGCTATATACTACTGTATATTTCAAAGTAGATAATGGCTTCAATTAATTCACGTCTTAAGCTTCTTCAATTTCGATGACCAATCAAGGGTACTTTATTTATATCTAGAGACCTTAGCAGACTTTGAATCGTTTTGTTAAAAAAAAAAAAAAAAAAAAAAACTTTGATCGGTTATTGAAGCAGTATCTTGCATTGAAATTGTTCGGCAGAACGGTTTTCTTTCATTAAACTAAATGACATCGACATTCAAGGACCTCAAGGTGCGTCAATGCTAGATATTAAATTGGGCTGTGTATATCAGTATATGGTTTTTCAATTTTTAATTTCCATATGATGGATAATATTCTTTGTTAGGGAAATGGTTCCACTTTTGGAAAATACAGCATCAGCTTCCTTTTTCAAAGATTAGTTGGCTTCAAGAACAAGATACGACCTTAATTATTTGGTGGTAGGCTAATTTCTCATTAAATATACTGTTCATGGATGATATTGATATTTTAATCATCTTATTGTTTCTTGGCGTTAATGACCAATAGCATTAATCTTATGATTACATACGACACATGCAGGTGATGTCAAAATTAATTATAACTTTGGAATTGTATTCTGAATCTGCATCAAATTGCATTAATTATAACTTCGGCATTGTCTTCTTATACCCAACCAAATTAAGCCTTCGGTTGGGTACTCCAACCCATTACTTGCAAGTTGCAACCCTAAAAGCGTACCTATAACAATCGAACGTGAAAATTAATTGATATAAAATTATTTAAACTTAATTAATAATTTTGAATTTAAGTCTAAAGTATATAATTATATTTTAAAAAAATTATCACCTATAGTAATTTTATTTGATTCAAACAAGATTAACTCTTGTAGATTTTTTATACAAAAAAACTATACCTATAATATAATAACATCCTTCCAATCACTTAAAAAAATTTAATGATTTCAATTAATTTAGCTAGTAATATTATTTTTTAACAAGTTAATATTTTTTTAGAATTATCCAGATAACTGTAGTAAGATTTATTTATTTATAATTTATTCTTACCTAATTAATTATTTTTATTTTATGAGTACCCATTTAATTAGTATTGTATCTGTACTTAAAGGATTTATTTTATAAAAAAAAATAATACAATAGATAGTGTAGAGGGACCTTATTATAAAAAGGATCGACACAAACTTTAAAATGTTCTTAACAAAAAAAAAAATAGTTATACACATGTATCAAATCAGAAGACATTTTATGTAAAAGTAAAGAAACCTATTATTAATCATTAAATTTATTATGAAGTTAAGATTAAAACAAACATTTTATGTGACTTTTTTTAAAATATATGTATTTTTTTAAAAAAATAACTATATAACGAAAATTTATTATCCATACGCATATAAAATGATTCATAAGAAACTATATCTACATCTAAACTTAGTCATTGGAACTAAGCTTTTCTAAGTAGCATTTCTTGGATATATTCAAACTTGAAACGGCATAAATATAGTTCGTCCAGAATCACAATTTATTTTAAATATGACCAATCATTGTTGAATGTCGGGAAAAGCTTTAGACCTTTGCATATAGTTTTCATATCTCATTTAATTGGTTCGCCTATGAAATCAACGTCAATTTATTTTGAGGTTAAGTTAATTTGTCAAATTTTTTCTTGTTCTGTAAATATAAATTCAGAAATGCTTTAAAAATGTTTCACCAAATCGAAATCTTTTCTTTTATTATTCCTAATTTTATGTTGTTCGAATATAACACAATATTGAATAAATATTTGTAAATAATTAATTTCTTAAAATTTAAATATTACCGTAAAATCTATTATAAGCATTACGGTTTAGTAAATTATTTTTATAATTAGGGCAATAGTTAAAAAAATATAAAATTTGTATTAAAAATATAATATTTAATGTTATTAATACATTTCTACAATGACTTTTAATAAAAAAAAGTCATACATTAACTTTTAACCATTTTTCTCAGGTGGTGTTTGGTATATAGAATGTTTTAACGTTCCTGACATGGGAATATAATAAAAGTTTTTCATATTGGATAGAAAAGAATAACAATATATATCTTATATGGGTATAAAAAAATATTCTTGAGAATCACACATTATGAATAAGTAAGATAATTTTTTTGTCACTTTCACAGTAAAATTGCCATAGTAGACTAAATATACACAAATTTAATTAAATTTATCTTATTTAATAAAATAATCCTTAAAACACCATTATTTAATTTTGGTAATATTTTCAATGACCCTTCTTTATATATAGTATCACATTTGAATGAAAGACACATTTTATTAAAACAATTAATTAAAATTAATAAAATTAAATGATATTAACCAATTTTTTAAATTAATATGAAATTTATCATTTTTACTTATAAGAGCATTTGAGTCCGGATGATGTATTTAGATTTTAGATGCAGGTCAATTTCTTTTTATTTATATTTTTATTACTAATTTGATCCTTTTTAAAAAAATTGTTCTTTTTTAGATTATTCTTTTCAAATTGTCTTTTGTATTGACTATTTTTGGACTAAAATATACTTAATTACTTTCAATAAATGTTATGAATTAAAAAGATAAATGTCTTTTATAAGGATTGGAGAAGAAGATACTAGAAAGAATCCGGTTTAGCGACCGTAATTTTGAGACTGGATTATATCGGTAGTAAATAGATATTGATCTTTTCTTTGAATATAACAAAAAAATTTGATATTCAGTGACAGCATTAGTGACCGATTATTCAGTCGCAAAAGAAACAAATTACACTTTGATTGTATTCAAAAGAATCTGTTTTATTGCACTTATATAACTATTTGATCAAATTTTTCAATTCAAATGTGAAAAATAATTATAAAAAAAGAAATTGAATACATATATATTCAATTTATTTTCCTACTTTACAGGCTAATATAGTAGCAAAAATATTTTTTTTTATTAAATACAAATATATATATATAACTTTGCTACCAAGTTACATGGTTGCTAATGTTATTTAATATTTGGTGACTGAAATAGTTGGTGGCTCACTGTAAAAATCATTAGTTAAAGCAAGAATCGTTTGTCCTACTTTATAAAACAATTTATTATATCCTTCGGTCACTAATATCTTTATAAAAATCAATTCAATAATTATAAAATTGTGAGTTCACAAAACTAGAAAAATTAATATTTTAAAATTTTATATATAGTTAAATATAAATTAAATTGAAAGATAAAAATGATGAATCCCAATAATTTTAAGAATAATATAATCTGTTAACAAATTTAATGTTAATAATTAGATTAATTATTTTTATTAAAAATATGAATTAATTAAAAGAAATTCTTAGAGAACCCACATACATATATATATATATATAACATTTATTTAAGAATTAAATGGATTCAAGAATTAACCATTGTCTTAGATTTTTCAATGTGTAAGGCTGTAATTAAGGTGTGTGACTTTGAGGACGCCATGTAAGTGTTCATCAATCCCGAAATTGAGCGAATTGAAGGAGACTGGAATATACCAAAGGGCAAGGGACATTATTAAAATGGTAATAAAGGAGAAGCAGCCCTAGGATTTCAGTGCCCCAGCACAAAAATCAAATTGGAGAGAGAAACACCAGCTAGTCTTCCATAGGTGCAACTCTTTTCACCGCTAGCTTTCTACTACGAGGTATGCAATTGCTCATACTAGTTTAACCTAATCTAAACTTGATACGATAATTTGGTCGTGTCAATTTTGTGGAAAGGTCTTACCATGTCTCAAGTAATAATTGGATGTTTGACTTTTTTTTTTTTTATCAAATTGGAGTATCAATTTTATAATTTTTAAAATTGAAATTAAAAGTAAAAAACTAAATATTCTGTAATATATTTTATAAACCAAATTATATCAATATAAAAATGTATTAATATGTAATGTAAATTGTGTTAAATTAAATTAAAAATGTGTTAATTATTATTATCACTTGTTAAAGTAATTGGATTTTTGTTGCATTAGAACTTCTTAAATATATGTTTGTATAAAATAAAAAAAATTAGTCAATATTTTAAATAAAAATATATTTCTAAACCTAATTATAGTAAAATAAATTATTACAAAAATTTTGTTGGTTTTGAATTTATATAAAATTTTACTATAAATTAATTCTTAAGATAATAAAAATTTAATTTTAATTTTAATTAATTATTTTATAAAAATATAGAAATATAAAATTTAAGTTTATAAAAATTGATTCAAATAGGGTAAAGCAATGTTTAAATCTCTACTAGAAGTTGTACGTGCTTATATTTAACATTCTACCGTGTCTTGAATCGAATTTCACCCAAAAGAAGATACATACGGAAAATAAAAATAAAACCCCAAACACACACTTAATTAAAACGCTTAATTCACCAAAAAAATTAACATAGTTAATCCCAACTAGAAAAACAAATTGAATCCATAGAAATTGAGTCCGTGCACTGCATCAAATGAACTAGCTAGCTAGCTAGGTATTGGGATGGAAGGGGCAACATTACTTATAATTTCCGTAATACTCGATACAAGAATGGTCGATATTTCGTAGAACCGCGCATTGAATCCCCTTTAATTTGCTTTACCACCTTTTCTTTTTATTCATTCATGTACATGCTTTTTGCAGTCACTCCCCCTTTCAGTAAAAACCCGTTCCCTAATACTTACTTGCCCTCCCTCTTTCTCTCCCTCGGGCCCCCTCTAGGGTCTAGCCACCTTTACAACCCTCAATCAAACCATGTTAATTCAGAGAGAACGATAAAAGCTTCAATCTTGCTAAGGATAATTAAACTCTTTCAATTCGCCCTTCGTCACACCAATTCAACGTACCACACAGCTGTCATCCTCTTATACGTAGTACTACTTAGATTATATATTTATAAGTGGTATGTTTCATTTCCAGTCATATGATCATACCCAAAATTAAACCTTGCTTATTGTTATTCCTCGATGCTACCTCTCTCTAATTGCGTTTCTTTTTCTTTCTTTTCAAGCCAATTAATCCTTAAAAAACACCGATTGATCTGAAGCAGCTAGCTA
The DNA here is from genome assembly GCA_007407185.1 of Glycine tomentella. Lineage (NCBI taxonomy): Eukaryota > Viridiplantae > Streptophyta > Magnoliopsida > Fabales > Fabaceae > Glycine > Glycine tomentella. Next base: position 1,708,539 of record PYAF01004987.1, on the reverse strand, counting down.
GCCCCATCCCATCTTATATATCATATTTGTCAATTTGGTCATGGAGACCAACACTGGTGCATTCACAAATGTTAACAGCACTTGGAATCTTGAAAAGATGGAAACAAATGAACAACAAAATGATGACCATAATATTATTCTCCAAGTCCAAGACCCTATGGGTTCCGGGATTTGGCCCAGCAACAACTACCACAACCTTCTTCAAATGCATCAAACACCCAACACAACAAGCTTATCCATCATAGCACCCCCACCCTCCTCATCAGGGTTCCTTGGAGACATACTGGGTGTTCACAACCTAGAAGAAGATGAAGAGCCAGAAGAAGAGCTAGGTGCCATGAAGGAGATGATGTACAAGATCGCTGCTATGCAACCCGTGGACATTGACCCCGCCACGATTCGAAAACCAAAAAGAAGAAATGTTCGCATCAGTGATGACCCTCAGAGTGTGGCTGCACGCCACAGGAGAGAGAGGATCAGCGAGAAAATCCGCATCCTCCAGAGACTCGTTCCCGGGGGAACTAAAATGGACACTGCTTCAATGCTTGATGAAGCCATTCGCTATGTTAAGTTCTTGAAGAGACAAATAAGGTTGCTTCAATCTATTCCTCAACCTTCAAATCCACCACAATGCATTGGTGTTGCTGCTACTTCTCATCATGCTAGTACCTTGTTGTTAGCCCCTTCTTGTGATTGGCCTTTTGCACCAAATGTTCTTCCCAGTTCCACCGCCGTCACCGCCTCCATGGACATGTCGGCCGGACTCGGATTCGACGTCGGCCATGGTCATGCTTGTGATGGCTCCTCCAGCTTTAACCATCATGAGGTAATCAGTGAATAATAAGTGGTTATTGATTAATTAGGTTATAATTAATTGTATTGCTTTGTATGTGTATGTATATGGAATTGAGGAGTGCTTGGATGGTATTAGTGTATGTGTATGTGTATGTTGATGACTGTTTTGAGTTGGGGGAAATTAAGGAAAAAAAAATAGAGTAATAATTTAGGGGAGGGGAGAAAGGTTTGTTAGGATATTGTTGACTAAAGGCTTCTGTAGAATAATCATAACGGTTGGCTTGGTTACGTACACAGCCATATATATAATATAGAATATAATAATGTGTATGCCAGTTTCGGTGTTGGCCGGAAAGTTTGTTTGGCCGACTCTCTTCCGGGAATAACTTCAACTGTGACGTTATAACCTAGTATTGAATAATGAACAATATTATTGATTTGTGGTTATATATCCCTCTCTCTCTCTCAAGACTTCTATTACTTTCAGTGCCCTTTTTTCTTTCTCTCTCTCTGCGTGCATAATTACACATATACATGCTTATTGGCGTGTGTGCCAGCAGATAAACATACACCCGCACTCGAGTGATTTCTACTCCAACAAGACAATATATATAATGTGAGAATCAAGTTAACATGGCTCATGTTTTTTGTCTCGATCTGATAATTATATGTTGATTCCTAGAGGGCTCAAAGAGGAATTAAAACTCAATTGATACCTTTGTTGTAAAGTTTTAGTTTGCAGATGATTGTGTGAAGAACTGGAATAATTTTGGATTTATATATATATATATATATATATATATATAATAATGGAAATTATCACGTAGATATATATTCAGTTGTTTCCTTGTTCCTAGATTGACACACAATGGAGTATTTACGTGTTCTGGCGATCCATTGTTTAAGGCTGTTCTGTCATAAAACAATTGATATCTTTCTTTAAGTTATTTTAAGCATTTAAACAATAAAGTATTAAATGTTTTTCACTTTTTGAAATATTAAATTGATTTTTTATTAATAACTTTTTTCATAAACAACTCCTTAACAAATTTCTGTTTATATATCTTAGTCCCCTCTTTCTTTTCTGTGCGATAAAATCAAACACTTAAACAAATGTGGGGTATGGGTTTCAAAACCTAACGGTTTTCATTTGCACTGAAAAAGAAACCTTCTTCTTCTCCCTATGGTTTGTTTCTTTTTATTTTTACCTCATTGAGTCATTTTTATCCGCTTTAATTGTATGCCTTCTTTCTTAGTGAATAAGAATTCAGGACATCTCGATGCTGGTATGTGCGTATGCGAATACTTGCATTATTGCATGCACATAATCATGCCTAAATTTTATGTATTTCCTGTGAAGTTATGACATACTGACGCTATAGCAAATTCTTTGAATATATGTAATTATTGTTTTGTTTAGTTAATAACATGCGATGCTGATTTAAAAATGCGTAAATGGATTTGATTAATATAGTTGGATTTATGTAATATTATAATATTGACTACATAAAAATTTGTGAGGTACGTAATATATATATATACAATTTGTCCATTAGCTTAGAAAGGTGCCGAGGGAGGTATATCATTCATCGTGTACACACATATATAATAGATTTAGAGTTTGATGGTTTTTTTTTTTTTAAAGGAATTTGATGGTCTTTTAACACACACATATATATACATGGTGAATTTCCGTTTTGTATGCACACTTGAGGAGCATGTGTCATATGGAAAATATAGATGCATAGCTATTTGGTAATCTTCACTTTGCTTTTGACATTATATCACTGAAAATGAGGTCTTAGATATATTACAGATATAAATTTCAATTTGATAATATGTTATTAGATAGTAGTTTAAAAAATATATATCAATAGTTGATTACAGTTGAATTCTATATTGAGAAAAATAATTTATAAAACAAAGAAGTGAAGGAAATATGAAGTCTTATAGGATAGACAATCCCTCAAGTATTTTGATATATATAGGACCACAACACATGTCAAAAGTGTTTTTGAAAGAAAAGATCTACTTGAGATTTAATTACAAAGTCACTTAGCAATTGGTCACCAGCAAGTGGTAATACATGGCTTCAATTCTCAAATAGTATAGTGTTTCAGTTGGAGCGATAAGAAATAGTGGTAAGAAAACATATATTTTCTAATATACAATTTATTATTAATTTAAATTTATTAAAACTCATGAAATTATAAGTAAAGTTTATTAAATAAAAAATAAAGTACACATAATTTCATCAATTAATAGTAAAAATATACTAAAAGTGTGTTACGTACTAATATTTCTCATACTTGTAAATGTACTTAAAATCCAAATTTAGAAAATGAGAATGTGTGCCAAAAAATTAGAAAATGAGAATTAAAGATCACAATCCATTAAAAGCTCACTTATGATTATTTTATTTTAATTAACATTTTTCGGTACATGCATTTTAATAACATACTTGTTATCTCATCGTAAGTTTAATTGTAAGGGTCTTGCTTTTACTTACTAATATTTCTCTTCTCTAAATATTATTTGAAACAATGTATTGAAGAGTGACTGAAAATTATTACAGACTAATAATTTTTCCTTGGATTATTATTTATGTATATGATTTGCTATAATCCTAAGATAAACAGATAATGAAGCCAAAACTCGTCTATCTCAAGCACAATAATATTTCTTGTCCTATTAAAAAAAATGTTTCTTGTCTCCATCTTTTTTAGCTCATACTTCTTGCAATGATACATAAAAAGTGTTAGGGTTAATTATATTTTTTTATCTTTTAACTATATGCAATTTTGGTCTTCTAATTTTATTTTTGAGTCAAATAATTTCTATTTTTAAAAATCATGTAAATTTGGTTTTGTTGATTTTCATTTTTCCTAAACATCTCAAATTCTTTTTATCTTATGCAAATATTTGGGCTTTATTATGAATTTGGGATATGAAATAATTTTAGAAATTTAGATTTAAAAATTTTAGTGAGAATTTAGTAAATTTTAAATGATATTATAGGCATAAAATTAGGATTTGAAGAACGAAAATTATGAGATTTTTTTGGGTGAGATTTAATGATTTTATTAGTGAACTTTGAGTACAATAAGGTTTAAACAAAGTAATTGATTTAACATATGAAAACTTCAAGTAAAACATAAAAAATTTGAAGATTCTATGTGGAAGAAAAAAGGACAGAGAAACCAAATTTGTCTAATTTTAAAAACATAGAACTGAATTAACTAAAATGATTTAAGAGACCAAAATTACCCACGGTATAATTGAATGAAATAGTTCATCTTATGCATCACTTTCTTGAAACATTAATGTTGTTCTCTAGTCCACTTTCCCCTCTTCATAGCCATTTATATATTACTCTTCCTGAACCATGTACACCTAACCCCACTACTAGTCTATCTCTTAACTATATTAACACCAATTTCACACTTCCTCTCTCAACTACTCAAACAAATATTGAACACTTAGAAATTAAGCCCCAGAAAAGTCTTCAAAATTCCCTGAATCAAAGTTAAACCATCCTTAATTTTTGTTTTTACTATTTTGTAAGAAACAAACACACTTAATTGGATTTCATCTTAGCTTTTGATGTGGAGATCTCAAATTATAATGTTGTTGGTTGCAAAGATGTCATAGATAGCAAGGTTGCGACCTGCAAAATCAGAAAGAAGTAGAAGAAAATTTAGAATTGTGGATTTGCACGTATATCTGATGGTAAGAGGTAATCGTATGATCTTGCACCTATATATTGTCAGTGAGGTTGTGTGTATTTTTTTACTCAGTAAAAGGTAAAACTATATATCATTGAGTACAATGGGTGCCCAAAACCATTTACAAAAATGGTTGTGTATATTATATTAGGAGACAATGAAGGGTGTGAATGGATGAGAGGAGTGCTATTAATTAGTCAAAACTTCAATTCCACTAAGATACCAATTAAGTTACTCGGTCATTCGTTTCATAACTATATATAATGAGTCACTGATGGAGCTAATTGAACAGTATAATGTTCAAGTGTATAATAAATTAAATAATGGTATTGGTTCACTAATTTACTGAATACTGATCAAACTGGTCAAGCCTAGCCAATTTTTATACTGAGAAAATTGGTTAAAGTCAAGCCAAGTTTTATAACTGAGTAAGAGAATGATATTCAAATCACTTGTGCCTTTAATAAATGATACTTCCCTTTAATAGGTTTCTCCCTGAATTTTTTTTTTTTGTGGAAATAAAAGAATCTAGCTAGCCTTAATTTGGAGTAGGGTTTATAAACCGGAAGTAATTTTCGATGAATTGCGTTTTCCGGTAATATATGCTTTAAGAATATTGTTTATATCCAATGATAAGACTACCAACGTACCAACCAGCCAGGACATATTACATAATCTTTATTTTATTATATATGTTATTTTCTATTTTAAAATTATTATGTCTTAAATTTTTTAATCTATTTATATTTTTTATTAATTGAAATAAAACATACTAAATTCTTTTTAAAACTTCAACATTATCTAAAATATTTTCCATAAATATAGACTAAGAGAATGTTTGAATAGAGAATTTTAAATCATGAAAGTAATTTACCAGAGAATTTAAAATTCTTTAATCTAAAATTTATTGTTTGGATGTTTTTATACGAAGAATTTAAATTTTTAGAATTTTAAAACAGAATTTTAAATAACTAAAAATGTGAAATTTAATTTCCTTCTAAAATGTGAGAAATCGAAATTCTCTTCTTTTATAGATCTCAACCTTTTGTTCACAACCTCGCACATGTACACCGCACTTAGTGTGGTTCCCAACACAGAAAAAAAAAACAACTGTTGCACCAAGGTCGTCGCTACATCACACAGTTTCATATCCTTGATAGGGTGGCGGCGCGTGATGGAGGATGTGGTGAAGGTGGTTTGCAGTTTGGTGGTGGCGGAACAACATTGTAGCAATTATAATTTCTTCGCGGTTTACGACAACCACATAGGGACCTTGGTGGCCAATACTTGTCGCGACATGTTGCACTTGTTGCTGGCAAAGGAAGTAATGAGGGAGACCGCATCAGATAAAGAGATAGATTGGTGTCAGATGATGTGTTTCTGTTTCATGAAGATAGACAAGAAAATTGGAGTTGATGAGGAACACAATAATAAAAGAATTTAAACTGATTTATCCAAACAAAGAATTTTAAAAATTTAAGAATTTTAATTGATTCATCTTAATTTTGCTAAATTTGAAATTCTATGAAATTTTAAAATACTTCATCTAAACACATTTTAAAAGGCCAAAACCAAATAGAATAAGATCGAGAAAATAAATTGAATAAAAGGATAATATAGTTAAATAAACTTATATTCTTGTAATGTAAAACCTTAAATGATACGTTATATATATGTATATAGCAGTAGACAGTAGTATGTAACTTATGGCCTTAATTAGGATCTTTGTCGGTGTACTAAAAAAAAATTGTACGGTTCTTAAATCTCAAATTAAAACCAGCTGTGAATTCTTGGATTTTTCTCAATAATATATAACATAATTAGAGCTAGATACGCCCTGTGTGTGGGTTCTAATTTTGTAAAGAGTAGAGCAAAATAAATTATAGCCGAAGAAGAATCGTGCATGGTGAAGCTAGAAAAGTATGAACTGTGTCATAAACTCGGATGCTTAATTTGCAGATCGTTCGATCTCAGCTAAGCATATATAAAGATATAAGAAGCATGAGGTTTACAATAATGCCTTCAAATTTGATCTCTAGTCGTATATATGCATCTAATCGATACAGAATGTGCGTAAAAATTGATTGTTTTGCGGTCACTCAAATCATATCATTTTAAGGAATGAAAATCACATGACTGCAGACACACAATGGAGTGCAAAAAGTCCTATACTACATTATGACTTTTTGATGAAGCACATATACTACTTGAAAACGAAAAAAATCATCATATAACAGACACCGGAATTAGTTTAAAAACTCGTGATACTTACACAAAAATTAAATTTTAATATTTGACATCACTTTTCTGAGATGAAAAAGTCTTTTTTTTAAATTTTTTTTATGTGTCTTTGTATACATAGAGTGAGAGTGAGAGAGAGAGAGAGAGAGAGAGAAATTTGTTGTCAAGACGGTTATCATGTATGACATAGTAATTGAGTATTGAAATAAATTAAAGACGCCCCCGAGGACTGTGATATTTTATTATATAAAGAAAACGCCCAATGTTAAGCTTAAGAGGTTAATTAACCTATATAAGTTACGAATGTTTATTTAGAGGAAAAAAAGTTACAAATGTTCTTAAAGAGAATAATATAATACTCCCTCCATCCTAAAATAATTATCATCTAAAGTTATTTTATATAAATAAATAATAATAATAAATAGATGAAAGAGAATAATAATTTCATAAAACTAATCTCATATTATCATTAAATTATCAATAAATTTTGTTATCTATCATTAATATTATAAAATATATGAGTAAAAAAATAATTAATATTACATTAAAAGATAAAAAATAATAATTATTTTGAGATAAAATATTTTTTCGTACACAACAATTTAATGAAACGGAAGGAATATCTTAGACAATTAATTTACACAAAAGTTTCATTAACTCGTAATCACTTCAACTTTATGAGTTCGTCAACTACAATGATTAATTAGTTCTCTTAAATGCATGACTTAATGTGTAATGCATCCTTAGAATGACTTGAGCTCACATTACGACACTTAGCACCCTTGAATACATATTACGAAAATAACTAGTCTTTTATGAATAAAAAAAATCATATAACAAATCTCGATAGAAAATAAGAATCAAGTATTCAAAAATAAAACTTTCTTACAAAACAAATCATATAATTATGAAATTATTTTTCTGTCTTACTCCTGGATATTATTTTCTTCTCCTAAATTTTAATTAAAAAATATAATTACAAAATTATTATTTTATTTAAACCCATAAATACTGATTTTTAACTTATAATTCATAATATATTATTAATATCTCTATTACTATTAGTATTATTATCATCAATAACAATATCATGGTAATTACTATTATTATTTTTATCATCACCATTATTATTATAGATATTATCATTCTAATCTATCATTATTACCATGAATATTGTCACTTAATAGTATTTAATTGATATGTAACTTGGATATTTTAATAAGATTTCGATTTGAGTTTCAAGTTGATAAAGATAGGGAATATATCACACTAACACATTATAATATTTTGAGTAAATTTATATATGTCTTTTTTGGAGTTTAAGAAAATTACACATATTTTTTCTTCTTTTACAAAACTTATACATGTCTCCCATGAGGTTTAAGAAAATTATATATATCTTTCATAAGATTTAAGAAAATTACATATGTCTCATTTTTGTTTTCAAAACCTACACAAACATTGTAAAATGTTTGTCTAAGTATTTGACAGTAGCAAGTTATGTGTGTTGACAATTTTGATTAAAAAAGACCAAAATATTTTTCGTTTTCATAAATATGAAAAATGTTCAAAATTCATCACGGTAAAAAAGTTGTCTATTTTTCATCCTTGCAAAATTTAAATTTGTTACTTTTTTGCTCAGAGTTAGGTTCGGATACATTCAAACTTACATATTGTAGAAAGTGTCAAGTTTTTAACTTTTCTACATCAGTTATATGGTCGGAGCTAGATTCGAGTATATCTGAATCTACGTGTATGATTTTATAAAAAGTGTAAAAAATTTTACCTTTTCTACATCGACTATACATATAAGCGATGTAAAATAGTTAGGGAAAAAATTCGACATTTTCACAACATACACGTGTGTTTGAGTGTATTCAAACCGAGATTTGGGCCAAAATAATATATTTAAATTTTGTAAATACGAAAAATAGATAAATTATTTTATAATGATGAATTTAGAATATTTTTATAGTTATTTGAAAAAAAAAACATATTGAACATTTTTTAATCAAAATTGCGAATGTATATAATTTGTTAATATCAAATGTTTAAACATAAGTAAGTGATTTGTGTAGATTTTAAAAATAAAAGAAATATATATTTAATTTTCTTAAAGTTCAAGGACAACATGTGTAGATTTTATATTAAAAAAAGACATGTATAATTTTCTTGAAGATCATAAACACATATGTATTTTACTTCAATATTTTTATTTCAATTAATAGTATTTTATAATAAAAAATTATATTCTTAAAAACATTTTATTAACTGAACATAAGAATAAAAGTCGGTTAAAAGTTATATATTGTTTTTTAACATTTAAGAATGGAAAAGTAATTTAGTCCATAATAAATTTAAAATTGACCTAACACCACTGAGTTGTGATGACACGCGTTCTCGCCCCACCATAATGAACCCAACAACTCTTTCTCCGTTCCTCGGACTTTGATTTTTTTGTATTTCCCATACTTAATCCATTTTTGGCATCTGGGTTTCTTTGCTCTCTCTCCAAAATCGAATCTTTCTCATCTGGGTCACGGAATTAATTTGCCTTTTCAACTTGCTGAGCGGTTGCTTAGCGTGATGGCTGTGTTCTGTCACAACAATGAGTGCTCTGAATAGGACCATTATTTCCTTCAACAAAACTTCATCCTTCAACCGAAGGACTCTCGGCATTGGAAGTCCCAGAGTGATTCACAACAACCGCTTCGGATGTGTCTCTCTCAGGTTTCAGGTTCTTATCATCGTTGTCTCTGTGGTTTCCTTCTTTGTAGCCGTAGGTGGTTACATGTACGTGCTTCCAAGCCTTAACCGCGCGTTTTTCAATGGCCAAGTTCCCTTATTATCTGAACATAACAGCAATGGATCAGTGAGAGAATGTGATGTCTTTGATGGAAGCTGGGTGCAGGTTAAAGATCACACTTCGTACAATGCCACAGAGTGTCCTTTTGTGGAACGGGGATTCGATTGTTTAGGGAATGGGAGGGGTGACAGGGATTATCTTGGTTGGAGATGGAAGCCGAGGAGTTGTGATATTCCAAGGTTTGATGTGCGTGGTGTGTTGGAAATGTTGAGAAGCAAAAGGGTTGTTTTTGTTGGTGATTCAATGAGTAGGACGCAGTGGGAGTCTCTGATTTGTATGCTCATGGCTGGGGTTGAAGATAAGAGGGGTGTTTATGAAGTGAACGAGAATCAGATAACAAAGCGGATCAGGTTCTTAGGGGTTCGGTTCAGTGCCTTCAATTTCACCATTGAGTTTTTTCGCTCGGTTTTCCTTGTGCAGCAGGTTCGGGTGCCTAGACATGCGCCAAAAAGGGTCCAATCCACGCTTTTGTTGGACAAATTGGATGGTATAAGTGACCAGTGGCTTAATTCAGATATTCTGATTTTCAATACTGGACATTGGTGGGTTCCATCTAAGCTTTTTGATATGTAAGTTTCCCTTCTTTTACACGTTTTAATGCTAAGCCACTGCCTAGTACAGTTGATTCTAATGCTGAGAGTGGGAGCCAAGGGTAATTTCAGGTTGGACTGAGACATGTACCACATTATGTCCATATTCTATTTACAAAAAGAACATAGATATGCATATATCCCATCTTGACATCTATTTTATGTGTAGTTAATGTAGTTCATTGTAGTTGCTCCTGAATCCTCTTTTTATGCATTTTGTTACATTTTAAAATTACATTCCCTTTGTGAATAGAATATGTTATAGTTAAATCATGCACAATTCGGCAATATTGCAACTATCTTCCCTGAGAATAAAGGATTTGCTTCCTCATGCATAGCCTCAGTTGAATGTTCCTAACTGTCAGGATAAGCTCTCTGTGAGCTTTCTTGTTGGATGGGAATTGCATGTGGATACTTTTTCTAAGCATAATTTTCTATAAATTGAAATAACATTATAACTTACCAGCAGCAAATGTGTTGAGGCCAACGGATCAATTGGGTGTTGGTACACACGAATTTGAGAGAAAAACAGCTTCTATTACTCACAAGAATAGAATTACAGAGATTTACAAACTCAAAACAAAACAACTCTCAAACTCAGACCACTGACACAACACTCACTAAGAATTCTCACTACTTGGATAAATTCACTCTTGGTGTTTCTGTGTGTCTAAGTGATGATATACAACTGAGGTTTGCACCTCTATTTATAGGCTGAAGAATGGTGTGAACGTTGGAGGGTGGTGGTAGCCAGCTGGTGGACAGCTTGTGTGCATTAATGGACAGCTGGAATACATTAATGGTGGCCCAGGGGCTGCTTTCGGCTGGACATCATCAATACTC
>PYAF01004987.1:1647138-1697379 GCA_007407185.1 Glycine tomentella | reverse complement strand
CAAGGTTGAATCTTACAAAATGGAGCTCACCGTTACGTCTGGAACGGTCAACAATGATGGAATTGACACTTCACGGCCAATATTCCACTATTGAGGCAAAATAGCTGATGGGTCACAAGACACTGTTAACCACACAATTAGCCAGGTAAGTGTATCGTGGGAGTCTCTCCGTGCTATGCAACGGTGACTAATTAAATAATCACACACTTTCCTAGACACCAACGGTGCAATTAACTTTATCTTGTGGAATTGACACTTCAGGGTCAAAATTATCAAAAAATAGGAGGTGCGAAAAATAAGGGTGAACTTATCAAAACAGGGGGTGCAAAAAGGGTGAACTTATCAAATTAGGGGGTGCAAAAAGCAACTCCGGTCGTCTTCTCCGGCGATGAACAGTAACTCCGGTCGTCTTCTCCGGCGACGAACTGTAACTTCCGGCAGCGTTGACCAAACTTTGACTGCGATTTCTGGGCTCGTTTGAACTCCGATTAATTCGCCGTTTGTTGCGTTGGACTCGGTTCGACGAGACGAATCCAGTGGTGCAATCAAAACTGGATTTCGGGCAAAACTCAGAAAAATCCAGAAAAACGAAAAATCGACCAACACCTCAAACGTGGCTCTGATACCACTTGTTGAGGCCAACGGATCAATTGGGTGTTGGTACATACGAATTTGAGAGAAAAACAACTTCTATTACTCACAAGAATAGAATTACAGAGATTTACAAACTCAAAACAAAACAACTCTCAAACTCAGACCACTGACACAACACTCACTAAGAATTCTCACTACTTGGATGAATTCACTCTTGGTGTTTCTGTGTGTCTAAGTGATGATATACAACTGAGATTTGCACCTCTATTTATAGGCTGAAGAATGGTGTGAACGTTGGAGGGTGGTGGTAGCCAGCTGGTGGACAGCTTGTGTGCATTAATGGACAGCTGGAATACATTAATGGTGGCCCAGGGGCTGCTTTCGGCTGGACATCATCAAAATGTTGTATTAGCAGAAACGTGTTTATTGGCATAACTATTTTCCAAATCAGCAAAGCCTTCTAGACTCTCCCATTTTGCCCCTTTTTTTTGTCTCTTCTGGCTTATACCCTTTGATCTGATTCATTAAGCAATTGACCTTGATTTTCCCCATCGGGCCTAACAGATTCATTATTCGTTAAATATTCATTCAACTGCCTTTTAAATTTATATTTGTTAGGCAATACTGTGTCTTCATATTTTGAAATCTTTTTTTGGTTCCTGAGTAAAATGGTCCTCTTCTTTCTTTCAACAGGGGCTGCTATTTCCAGGTTGGAAGCTCTCTGAAACTTGGGATGACAATTCCTTCTGCCTTTAGAATAGCACTTGAAACTTGGTCATCATGGGTTGACAGAGAGATTAATAAAAATAGAACACGCATCTTCTTTAGAACTTTTGAGCCTTCTCACTGGAGGTATTCCTACTCAACTGTTAACATCATTCTCTATTTAAGCACGTTTGTCTTTCTTCATATAATTGCTTAAAACTATTCCTTTTCTTGGTAAACCTTCCTAATCTAAGAAGTAAGAAGTATGCTTTATCATTCAGTATTTCAACCCCTCCCACCCCCTCCTCTCTCTACCTCCCTCTTCAAAATATATAGTATATAGTTACATCATACAAGTGGCAAATTTCGCTCGGTTTAAGGAACTTCATGCATAGGAATTGCTAATCTTTGAAATCTCACTTGCTGGCCGTGCCTTATGTATAACTGAATCTTTCCTGGTTAAAGTATGCTCTCTTCAACAATTATTGATCCAGCCTTCATGATTGCTGCAGTGACCTTGCCCGTAGGATTTGCAATGTGACCCAGTACCCTACATTAGAAACTAATGGAAGGGACCAAAGCTTGTTTTCAGATACAATTTTAGATGTTGTAAAGAATGTTACTATTCCTATAAATGTTCTTCATGTTACTTCTATGTCTGCGTTCCGGAGTGATGCACATGTTGGTAGCTGGAGTGACAACCCATCTATTCAAGATTGTAGCCACTGGTGTCTTCCTGGGGTACCTGATATGTGGAATGAAATTATCCTGTCCCAACTTTTTACTGAATCTGAAATCCCTTCTCAGCAAACTGAATCAGTCAGTAAGTTCAGTTATCTTCTAATAGACTAATACTCTTTTTCACCTTTGCTGGGAGCCTTTGGTATGATTTAAGTGCATTCATGATTAGCTAAAATACACGAACTTCCTTTGACTTCTATTGGTGCAGAGTCACTTCCCGTATGTTTAGTAATTGGACATAAATTCCCCCATCTAACTTTTATGTTAGCTACTATTTATTTAGATTGAATTATAATTAAGTCTCTCATATATTGTTCAAACGATACTACTTTTATAGTCAATATGTAGAGAACTAACAGGAGTGGGTGTCAGGGTATGTATTTTCCTAATCACGAAAGCAGTGTAATTGCAAGAACTATCTGCCCTTAAATGTAACTTTGTGCAGCCACAAAATAACTACTTGCCATTGCAATTCTATTAGTAGATCAATCCGCAACTATATAATATATCTTAAAACTATATGGCCTTCTATTTCACATGTTAATGTATGATAATTTATGCCACTTTAGATTTCTGTTCTAAGCTTGACCTATGCATGTTAGAATAGCTATGTTGTTATTCTCATATATACCCTGCATTTTTTCCCCCTCAAGTCCAATGAGTTTAGTTATAACTTTTCTTAGGTTGGATACTTTACATGTTTCTACTCTCCACTGTAACTTATTATGACTTCAATCCTAAGCCCCTTAGCCCTTGTTTCACATCAGAGAGAGAGAATACTTTTCTTTTATGAAGTAATGCTTCATCATTTTTAGAAAAGAATTACATTTTTCACATATTTTTTTCTGGGTGCAGATTAGAGAGACTAAGATTCTTAGTAATTGCAAGCGTACCTAAAAAAATTAGATGCCTCCTAAGTATGGATCGGATTCTAGCACCATAAATCTGGAGCCATCTCATTCTGCAATTTTGACCTCTGCCAGCTACCATGGTTTTCTTCAAAACTCAAAACGGCACCAGATTTTGTAAAAGTAAGGCTAAAATACACTTACCATTTGTCAAAATCCAATGAAATGGAAAGTAATTTTTTTAATTTGCCAATTCTTTGTATCTCAGAAAGGGTATTGTCTGGGATGCATGTCATGATTTTTGGATTGTCATGACAATACTGATGTTCTGAATAGCAAAAGAGAAAGAGGATTGTACGAATCATTCAATTTCATTTTTCAGATTGCCCTGTTTTATTTTTGGTTGTCATATTTTCTCTTTATTTAAATGAAATTATGTTTAATTTTTTGCTTCATTTGGATGCCATTTTTCTTTTGGCCTTGTGAAAGGTTAATGCACCATTTGACAGTATCAGATCAGTCATGTGATCGATCACACCTATTCAGAAACTTCATGTTCATATCTATACCTATATTATGCACAATACAGTGCATTAAGAACATCAATAGATAGGTGGAGACCGATCTACTCAAGTGTAATATGTGGATTACTTGACGCGTATAAAAATAACTGGAAAACAAATAGGTTACAGAATATTAGTCACATGGTGAAGAAGTCTAGGTACAGTCCAAAACAGCGGATGTGCATATTCCAGAAGTTGACAATAGTCAGTTGAATCTACATACAGGGAGATTCATTTGTATCTCACATGGAACATAAACCTCCTTTGCTTAAAGGTATATTCGTGTTAGATTATCATCACCACAAACAGGCAAAAACCATGATCCAGAGCAATTTTTCCAAAATTTCTCGCGTTCCCTAAACTGCCTTTCCGGTGAAATACTGGCTGTAAGATAATGAGAAAAAATTGAGAATAATTCAAGAATCTTTGTTCAATCAAAACGATTATTTGAGTGCTTTTAACATGATTGATGTATATTCAACTTTTTTGGATTATTGTCAAGTACTCACTAGAATGATTGCCAATGTAATGTCTGTTTTAGCCATTTTCCAATTACCATTTTAAATGGATGGAACACTGATTCCTCAATAAAAATGTAATGTATATAACATGAAATAAATCACACTGGCTTATCGGATTGGATTAACTATTGAATAAAATAATCATGGATAAATACGTTTGGATTACTGGAAAATTTATAAATTTGAAAAGTATTAATTTTGTTTTCATAATTTTTTTTATATTAATTTAGTCCCAGTAAAAACATTTTACTAGTCTTTAGTGATAATTCCGTTAGATGATAATCTGATATAAAATTCTTCAAAATGAATTAAATAATTTCTAACAACTAAATTCCTCCAAAAATTGTAATTTTTTTGTCACTTCTTGAACAATTTTCTTGTAATTACTAATGAACTTAGAGAAAAGATGAAGCAACCGTGAGTTTTGTATAATATAAGTATGTTTAAAAAGATAAAAAGAGAAAGTAATTAAGTCCGCTTAAAAAGAGAAAGTAATTAAGTCAATTAATTGTGTCAGAAAATCATTTAACAATTATTACTGAAGATCAACAAAAATATTTTAATTTTATAAGGAACAAATTAATATGAAAAATTCTGAAACCGAAATTAATATTTTTCAAATTTTATAATAACATACACATTATATTTTACCTAATAATCATTTTATAGCTTATGGGAAAAAAACCCTGTAAGCTCAACTTATGGAATTTTTTCTTTAAAATAAACTGACATAATCATGCACAATAATAGTATACTTATCAAATTAAGAATATATATATATATATATATATATATATATATATATATTTCTTTTAAAAATAACGTGACACATCACAATCATGCACCAAATTAAGCAAATTTTACCTAAAACCTGACACACCCAAGCTATGAAAACATGTAAAAAAGATATTTTATGCTATCTTTTTAGTATCTTACCAAGCTTTGGTAATGATCTTTCGCCTCTACCTTGTTCGCTACTAATTTCATCCGTCACCCCTGTACTCTTATTTTATCTTCGAACATTAGATTACACAAGAAGAAGAATAACAGGTCCACAGAGAAATCTCCAAAATGAAGATTGTTTTCACTAAATATTATATTGGAATCTATATTACAGAATATGTCAACGAAAAATATGAGAAAAACATTAGAGAGGAGGAAATATATGACTTCCAAAAAAATGGCGCACAACAAATGTATACAGGCAGGCATGGAAGGAATTTCTCAGGAATTGAAAAATCATGGATCAATGGCGATAGGAGTAATACGCTTCTTGGCTGGCTTATTTGAAATGGGTGTACTCTTCGGACTGAACAATTGTGGCCCTGATTTTATACCGTCTAAACTTGATTGCAGAGTCTCTGTCTTCTCCTTTGCTTCCGTTTGTTTACCATCTGAATCTAGATTTGCTTGCTGTTTCTCTGTCTCATCTTCCTGTTCAGCTTTTCTTCTATCTAATTCAGCTGCACCAATACTTCCAGTTGTTTCAATGACCATGCCATCAATTTTCTCTTCCGCCTCATTTTTCCTACTATCTGCTATCACCCCTTCAACATTCCCGGTTGCCTCAATGGCCATGTCAATAGCTTTCTCTGCTGCTTCATTTTTCCTAAAATCTGCTAAATTCCCAGTTGACTTGATCATGTCAGCCTTCTCTTGTGTTATAGTTTTCCCGCTTTCTGTTACGAAAGCACCAATATTGCCAGAGGCTTCAATGA
The DNA here is from genome assembly GCA_007407185.1 of Glycine tomentella. Taxonomy (NCBI): domain Eukaryota; kingdom Viridiplantae; phylum Streptophyta; class Magnoliopsida; order Fabales; family Fabaceae; genus Glycine; species Glycine tomentella. Next base: position 1,691,689 of record PYAF01004987.1, on the reverse strand, counting down.
CCATGTCATCAGCCTTCTCTTCTGATTCCATTTTCTTGCTCTCTGCTAAAACTGCACTAACATTCTCAGTTGGTACAGTAACAGTGTCATTGGTTGTCTGTACAGTGCTCTTACCATCCTTGTTTGAGACTTTACCTTCTAGAAAAATATATAATAGGGAAATTAAAAACTTCAGAGTGGTGACAATATGACAGCAGAAAAAGGAAGGCTGCTTACCTGATAAAGCGTAAGGTGATCCAAGCTCGTCATTTTCAAATTCCACCAAAGAGCAGAAACCATCTTGTGAGGACAATGCCAAATAATGAGCATCAGATGACCTTGTGAACAATATCAGTTAGAGTTAAACCTTTCCCTAAAAATTCATCTTAATTTTCAAACCTAAAAGGGATTGCAAGCAACTAAAATTTACCAGGTAATATCTGTTATTGCGGCATAGTGAAGGCCAGCTAATAGGGCTATCGGAGAGGTGCTCTCAGTGTCATAAATGTACAATGAGTTCAAAGTGGCCACAGCAAATATTATGCGATATGGGAGCTTAAATAACCCAGCTGTAGTAAGCAAAATGAGCGTTATGCATCTGTAAACAATAAATTCTCCAAGACAGGCAAAATTTTAAGCAATACTAATTGGCAGTGAAAGCTTTGATTTAAGCTGAACCCCAGGCCACTCAGGAAATTCAATTGTAACAGTACAATCTAGCACCATTTATATATAATAACTGTTCATAAATACAAGTATACTAAGTACACAAATACCTGAGTTTGTTCCTCGAAGTTTAAAAAATATGGGGCAGAATCGGACAGCTACAACAGCTTTGCTTGCACAGGGAAGCTGTATAGCAGGCCTGTATAAAAGGTCAAATAATAAAGTAACACATCACAAACACGTACTTTTGTAACTTGATTCATTAACTTCACATGAATAACTGCGCACATAAAAGCCAGAAAATTGTATAGTTTGTGGCATTGAAATTTAACTACTCATCTAGAAAGCAAAAGATTAGAAGTCTTGTTTGGGTTTGCATAAAATAGCTGAAATTTTTACCTAGAAAGATCTTTTCTAGAAAATATGTAAGCCGCATTCACAGATTCAGATGCAGTACTAATTTTGTAAGAGCCTGAAATAGGTAAAGTGAGACATAAACTTATCAGTAAGAAACCGAGCATATGGTAAATGTTATGCAGGAATTCAGGCCTTGAAAGGAAGAAATAAATAGATATGATTCAACCAATAAGTTGCAAATAAATTATAAGGATGTCAGGTAAAGCAAGGGAAAATTGTGAAAACAGTCCAGAAATCAGAACACAACCAACAATACATAAATCAACAATTCAATCTCCTTTGACCAGACTCGTCCACTTCCTTGTAAGATAAAAAATGACAAACTATGAAAAATTCAAGCACTGGCCTGATTCTAAAAGAATATCTGCATGCAATTAAAAAAGCCCATCCATGGAACTAGTGCAAAAAGTAAGATTAATAAAATCATGATCTACTACTGCTCAAAGCAAATACCTGAGGGCACAAGTAGAAATGCACCATCAGGAGACCATGCTAATCTTCTGAAGAAGGATGGCAACGTCTCATCATGGAAGAGATGAAATTTTGTCTCCTGCATTAAGAAAATTAAGCCTGATGTTTAAGTATGCAACAACCCATCAATAATGCAAATAAAGACAAAGATGGACCTCTAATATGCTAACCTTAGAATTCTTTAATAATGGCTGATCTGCCTTGGAAATGACTTGCTGACAAACATAATTGATTTTCTCAATGCCCTTTGATTTATGAGGCTTATTCATGTAAATTCGGCAAGTCCTATCAGAACTAAGAGAAGTAACATATTTCCCTAGAGGGTCCCATGCAACCCCCTGAACATAGTGTGCATGGGCATCCAATGTCTGAAGGTTAGTTCCTGACACACAAGGATCAAGTACTATAAGAACATAAACCACGCACATCAATTGCCATTGCAATTACAGCATATCAAATTATCAGCTGCCATGTGCAACAGTTCAAGTGTATTGAGGACAGTCATGTATCGCCTTTCTTACCTTTGTTAACATCCCATATAATGCAACAATTATCAACTGATCCAGAAATGATATACGTGGCATCAGTAGACCACTGCAGGTCCAGAATGTCCTTGTGATGAGATCTAATGCACAAAAATCTCCTTTATAAGCCGGAAATCAATGCACTAAAACAGGAATGTTAAAATGAATATTAAAAAAAATAATATCATTGGTCTATATGAATGGTTACTGAAGCTTTGGTTTTTAATCAAACCAAATGGCGTCGTATAATCCATGTAATTGACCTTACCTAGTGGAATAAAGCTTTGTTGTTGTTGTTCTTTACGAATGGGTTGTAGTCATAGTTTGTAATTCTAATTTAATAATACTCATTCTTTCCTTACATATATATTTGCAAATAAATCGAGCAAAATCATTACTTAGTTAAATTAAAACAGGTAAGCACAAATTCGGCATTCCCTTTCCAAATAAACTATGAAAACTGTGGAGCTTGTGAAATGTACAATTTGACAAATAAAGTGGATATCAAGCAGCTAAAATATGGCAAAATCTGCTATACAGCCAGTTAACTTTTAGTTATTTTACAATGCTTAACTTTTAAATTTTAGTGCTTGTAAGTGCTCATTGACAAATCAAAGCAAAGGCCGTACCGTAACATCTTGAGAACCTTCCACGTCTGACCAACATCAGTAGAATGTAGCTTCCATATTATCAAGTCCCCTCCTGAAAAAAAAAAAAAATCCGATTTAGATGAAACATTGCCTAATTACATTAACTCAAGCAAAACATCGCTGAACACACTATGACGTACCATCAGCACCAGAGGCTAGCAATTCCCCTGCAAAAAAAAAAAAAAAAAAGTTGTTACTAATAGAAATTGCAGCACAATAAGTGAGGGAAAACAATTCAAATTCTTTTACAGTAGCAAAAATGACTAACGAGTTCCATTTCCGTGTCAATCAAAGAATATGCGTGAGAATTAACTTGAGAAGTAGTTGATCCAATGAAATTTTGACGTATCCTTTTCCTAGGAGGAGAAAGAGAAGTAGCGAATTGGACTTACCGGAAGAAGAGAAGCGAATAACATTGACTGCAGAGCTGTGGTAAGAGAGGTTACTAAGATAGGAAACTACGGGAAGCTTCTTCGGTGACCCCGCAGGTTTTATTTGCCAAAACTGCAAACACACCAGAAGAGGAATGAAATCGAGCGAATGATTAACCCTAGTCTAACCGAATGCGAAGAGAGAGAGGGAGAGAGAGACCTTGATATCGAAATCAGCGCCGGCGGTGGCGAGAGTGGCGGAGAGAGGGTGGAAATCGAGGGTTAACACGGGCTTGCTCTCGTGCCAGCTAATCTGAACCGTGCCACCCTTCATTCTTTTCCGTATCAGAGTTTTTAGGTTTAGAGTGTGCAAGAAGAAGAAGAGCCACAGAGACACGGGGAAATGGATTTTCGCGCCCCCCTTTGCTCTTGGCGGGAAACGCAGTATGGGCCTACCACACTTCTTCTATTCTTGTTTTGTTTCTTTTTTGCCTCACAACTCAACAAATCCTAGATCCTACTATCAAAATTCAATCCATGGCTTTCAAAAATATAGGAATGTTTCTATACTGTGTTATGTCTTTTTTTATAAAAAAAAAAAACACATTTTATAAGATTTTTTTAAAATTGTTTTTAAGAGTAATACTATCTTTTCTGATTTTAAAAATAAAAAATAAAATATATTTAAGAAATTGGTTATATGTATAATCAATTATTATTATAATCAATTATAATCTGAATAATTTTTTGTTTTGATAATTATGTTTAAGATAAATTCGTTTGAAACTTTGAATACAATAAAAAGAATCAGGTTTACATAGTAAATTAAGAAAAATGATATGTATAAAGGTGAAAGAAAAAAATGTTGGTAAATTTGGGAGTAATTTGAGGATAACATGTTTCACAAGAGAAGAAAGTTGTTGGAAAAAGTTATAGAATATTGAAAAATAATTTTCTTAAATAAACTTTTTATCAAAATTTAGCTAATGTCTTAAACAATTATTTTGCAAACAACTCTTTTGCCTAAAAATATGGTGCCACTATTTTTCATATTATATATATATATATATATATATATATAACTGGTCAAATATAAAAAAAAAAAAATTTAACCAATCACATATGTTATTATTATATATAGTGGGGAAAAAGTTGAGATTTCATTTCCAATAAATATTTTCTAAAAAAATTGTGCAATTTTTTAGCTTACTAGGTATCTCTTTTAGAAGCAAAGGAATACTCAGTCACTAAATATATACACCTCTCTTAATAGATATTCAAATCTTAATTCACCAAATTATGAAATATTAGTATCTTCTACTAGACCAACTCTCATTTAAATATGACAAACAAACTCATATATACAGTCACCATCCTTGATTTGTCCTAATTTTGACAAGAAATATTTGCTTTAATTGATGATGGATATAAGTAACACCTGATTTTTTAAACAGGTACATATATGAGAATGAGTATGTACACACTTGTCCATACCTGACATGTATAATAACAAAATTATCTTTATTTTATATTATATATGTTACTTAATTACCTTTAAGTTTTTACACTTATTTTATGACTATTATTTTTTAAGAGCGAAGATTTTTACCCTTATCCTTGAATAGAAATATATATTTGACTTTGTTAAAAAAATCTTAAAATTAAATGTTTATGTTTTTTTTTGCAATTTTTTTTAAAATAATAGGTCAAGGACAAGTATATCCAACCCCAACCGATCGAAGGTGATAGAAACAATTTCATATCCACAGAGAATGAGAATGGGATGAGGATGAATTTTGGGGAGTGAGGCAAGGATGGGGAACCCATACCCATCCCAACCCCGTTGACATACCTATTCTTGTTAATTAAAAGTCATAATTTGTTGCTCAATATTTTTATCTCATCTTTTTTTTATATGAATAAACAATAAATAAGCTAGCAAGTCTCAAAAGTTTTTTATTTTAACCAGACATTTGATTTTCAGTTAGCACAAAAAGTTAGTATTTGGTGGATTTAAAACAAAAAACTTAAAAAGAGTTTGTCTGTTCCAAACCACTTCACTAACGGCATTCTAGCTTTACTAGTTCGGTTTTGTTGATTTTCCAGCCAGTTCTTTGCTCAGTCAACAAAATTTTGTTTGTTTTTGGCCCAGCTAGTCAATCCGAGATAATTAGCTTCAGCCAAATAAGTGGAGCAATACTTGATTATCATATTAGTTAACAAGCTCTTATATATATATATATATATATATATATATATATATAAAAGCTTTGATTGTTGTTTTACACGCAGCTGTTGCAAACATTCAGACGCAGGCAATGGCAAAACTGAGAGCCTTTACAGAAACAGAAAATTAAAGTATATATTTTATATAGAACTTGTATAGAAGAAAAATAGACACCACCAGATAATTAAGTGGTTCAAATTTGGCATATGTGCAAATGCAAACTAGCTACCAATTAAGATTCTCGACAATCCTCAAAGCAACGTCACATAAACACTTCAAACCATCCTCTTCAGTAGGATAAACCAAACCCGGTTAGAGTTTGAACAAGTTGTCACAAACATTGGGGTAATCAGAGGCTGCAGTGATGTGCATGGAAGCATAGTCGTATGCCTCATTAGCCAAATCATGTGCAGAAGCTTGGAGGGCATCACTGGCATACTTGTACTTTTTACACACTCCTTCAGCACCCTTTTGAAGGTGGAATAGTTGTTGGCAGTGCCAAGCAACTGAGAAGACAAATAGAGAGAAGTGGAGGTGTCATTGGCCATTCCAATCCCAACCATGATCACAGCCAAGCCCTTTGGGTCTGCGTTCGCGCTGCTTGGATTGGATTTCAGGGAGGAGAAGCACAGATTGTAGTACTTGGTGTTCTTGCAGGTTTTTTCTATCAAACTGTCATCTCCTTTCACAAATGCGTGTGGTTGAAAGAGTGATATTGGTAGCAAGAGGAGAGATAGATAGAAGATCTTAGAAGCCATTGAGATAGCAAAAGAAGAAGAACCAACACCGATAATTAATGGGACTGCGTATTTCAGAAAGGTTTTTAGAGACTTCCTATTTCTGTTTTTAACGTGGAACGATTTCAGTTTTTAAAGCCATCGAGTATTGCTTTCCTAAAATACTAATGTACTTTATTTTCCATCGCATAGTGTTAAAATTGTAATGAAAATCGAGGCAATAATTAAAGTCAAGAGGCATAATGATATATGTTCGTATGTGCTTTTACGTCCGGTTTGCCTTGCGTTTCAAGAATTAATAATTTGCCTGAATTTTCGGCTTGAAATGAGACTACAGATTCTTGCAATATTCTATGTAGGACTCCTGACATGTAACACTAGCATTAATGGTTTGGTCCATGTTCTTGTGATAAACTAGGAATATCTTGTACCAGTACTAGCTAGTAGTACATTATTGTTGGTTAATTATAAGCAATGATGTACATATCTTTTGGGCGGGGCTAGCATAGCATAAGTTGTAAAATATGAGCTGTTTTCTTGTTGTATTTACGGATTATGCAGACCTTTTTTGGAAGGCACCAAGCAACTCATAACTCACAAGGCATTGCTTGTCTTCTAGCACACATCCAGAGCCCATGCCAATTAATTCACGGGAAACAACCAACAACAATCTAGACTCTCGATCCCATGTCTATCCAGTTCTGTAATGCTTCTCATTCATCACATGAACAATAAGCTTCAACCACCAATTACTGGGTCCTTCTAGATTTTGCTCACGTTTGAAAGGCTACAAATCTTTGAAGTTGCTCTATTTTTTGTCAGAAGATTTTCCCTTATTGCAAGTTCAATATTCTCCAATTCTTATCATCAATAATATTAACATAAGAATAGTAATTAATCGTCTCATTACCGGTAAGATAGTTTAATTTATTTGAGAAGACTTTTGATAGATTTCTGTTTAAAAGTTTCAAAATTGAAATCCATTCAGCGATGAAATATATACTCATATGTAAAACCCGGCAGCAGAATCAACACCTTAGTTTGTTTTATACAAACGCAATGAAATTCAAAGGAGAACCTTGAACTTTTTTTATACGTTTACTATTTATCCTATACATATTTTCTTTCTGACATCAATAGTGAATAATTTGACTTCTATGCATTCATGGGGATGATACAACACGGCCTCTCCACTTTTGGCAATGTATTTAAAGGTTTTATTGATTTCTGAGTAAGGTACTCATGGCTGATAAATTTTGATGATTTCTCCGGCTCAAGTTCTAGTCACATTATAAATAAATAAGAAAAAAGTATATGATGAAAGGTGTCTGAGAGAAAAAGTTGATTCAAAGCTAATGTCTAATCCAACAATATCATTCTACTTCTTTTCATTTAGAAATTGTTGTCAATTATAGCTTTTGCACCTCAATTAATCCAGAGTTCTCATGGTTAGTGTATAGAAAACATGTGTCTTGAGCTTCTCAGCTTTTAAAAGTTTCCTTCGTGCGTGTAAACTCAAATTTGCACAATCAAACTCGAGTTCCTCAATCTTAGACTCGAGTTTCATGACTGTATCCCCAAAATCACACATTTTTATGTCCTTTAGCCTATGTTGCTTATACTGGTTCGTTAAACACTTAATTAGACACCCTAATTAACTTTTAAAGCCGTATATTGTATCATGTATTCATGTAGCTTAGCTTTAGATGAGTAGGAAGTTTACAAATTTATCCCAAGTCCTTAGACTAATTTCTTTAAGTGTCTTCAATCTTTCACCTTTTGGCCTTTGTTTTTGTCTTCATCGCTTAGAATGATTTAAGTGTTGGGTTTGTTATTATCAAACCTTTTCATGAACGTCTTCATGTTTGGAAGTTTTCAACTCAACTTGGGAGTTTATTGTTTACATTTGCATTAACACTTTAAATATCAACTACTATGACTTACATATCAATCTCAAGATAATAAGCAAAACCTTAAACAATTTTTTTAAAAAAAAAATTACTTTAAATATGTTGAGTCTTTTTGTTGACATATTCTAATTTTTTTTATCAATGCATAAGATCTTTTTTTACTTTATAAATATGAATAACAAATATTTTTTTTTTGCTAATAGGCTTAAAAGGGTAAGTGTCACTTTATATTTAGGACAATCTTTTCTCAAGTTATGTTTAAAATTTTCTTCCACTGACAATAAGAGTGTTACAGTAGTTTGGCCTTTTACAATTAAAAAAACCATCTTAAATAATCAAATACCCCGAGATTCAATGTTTAAATTGAATCTTTGTAGTTGACACATTATTAGTATTCCGCCCGGTAGTACTAAGCGTCTTTTCATTCTACCACTTTTTGTTGAAATAAAACAATTATTTTTGTAACAATATGACCCTAGTTCCTAACCAATTAATAACTTATTAAAAATATTAATTTCTCTCAAACATGTTTGATTGTGGCCTATATATATAAGTAAAATAAAAACTTTGATATTTTACAAAATAGAAATAAAATGAAAATTTCTCTTGGAATAACATGTAAGCACGAAAAAGAGAACCCGTTGACAATCTGTTTGTTGATCAAAATTTCCCTTGGAATTATAATATTTTATATCAACCTATCCATATATAAATAATAATGTTAATGACATCGATGAATCAACTTTCGAAAGTTTCTGAGTTCTTACTAACCCCGTAACGCAATTGCATGACCCAGTCAGGGAAGGCTGCTAAGTGCCAACTATCTCCAACCCCGTTTCTTTATATGGGCTGCTAAGGACTAAGGAGTACGTTCTTTTTACTTAAAGTAAAATGATCATTATTATTATTATTATTATTAGGGTTAAATTAATTTTTTAGATATCAAATTTATTTTTTTAGATTTAATTTGATTTTCTAATTTTTATTTTGTTCAATTTAATTTTTTAAATTGATTCAATTTCATCATTCACTCTAAATTGAAAAAAATTACATTTTGTGACGCTACAAAATCGTCGTTCAATAGTTTTAAATCGTTACAAAATATATATTTTTAGCACCAAATTGAATATTAAAAAATTAAAGGATAAAATTGAGCCAATTTTAAAAATTAAATAATTAAATTAAACCTAAAAAATTAAAGTAACATACTGCATCTATCTAACAATCAAGTCAAAAGTAAAAAAACATCGTACAAGATAATTGTTTTATATATACTAGAGAAAAATAGACACTTCGTGTCTCACGGCCTTTTAATGTTTTTTATTTAAAAAGAAAAATAATAGAAGTCAGTGGATGATTTATAAAAATAAAATATATGTAAAATGTGTACACCAAAACACTTTATTTTCTTTATATATATAATTAGAGAATATAGTATTATTAGTTTTTTATTGTTACCGTTTGAAATTAACGAGAAAATAATTTCTTATTATTTGATTGGAAAAATAAGGGTAATTTCTTATTCATTAATTAGTTAATTTCTTATTTATTGTAAATAAAGATAAAATGAGTATTCTTATTCTTTGAAGATAAAAAATATATTAATATTCTTACACAATCATATTTTTTATTTGTAACATTATTTATTGATTTTCTCCTTAGCAACCAATATTTCTAAATTTATTTCCTAAGGTGAATCAATCACTTTAGAAGAATTGAATTCTTTATCTTTATACTCCGTTATAGACTTTTAGGATTTTAGTTTCTCTACATTGTTTTTAATTAGTAATTATCGAAAGAACTTGTGATAGGAAAAATAAAATCATACATATATAATAACAATAGTGAGTTCAAACTCTACCGCTAATAAAAATTAGCTAACGGCTGATGTTTGTCAAAAAAAAAAAAAATTAAGTTATAAAAAATAAAAATAAAAAAGCAAATTGAGAATTTGGGACAACTTTAAAACTTGAATGGCAAGTGAGAGATAATTAATTGTCACGTTTTGCAAATTGAGGGGCTATATAATTATTTCTTGGAAATAAAAGTATGCATTTAGTGACATACTAGTACTAAGAAGATTGTTTTTGGTCACAGTTAACAACTGTTATTGTATGTAAAAATTGTCACGTTTCACTAAATGCATACTTTTATTTTGATAACAGTTGTACCAAGCAATTTCCACCCCTAATGCTTGAGAGCAGCCAGAGGATTTTCTCACATCTCCCGTCGACCATGTTGATAAACACCATTACACCAAAATTCAGGATATGATGTTTGCGCTGTGGTTAGGTTCTTAAAGATATATTATAATATTATACCCGCATGGTCCATTAATTAACTTTTAAGATATGGACGTGATTCCGTGAACGTGAAATATCCACGTTGACAACAGCGTGAGGGGTGGAAATATCCACGTTCACATAACATGAAAAAGATATATAACTGTTTTCCTATTGTAACAATGAAATAAATAAATGAGATTTTAGCATAGTATGGGAGAAAACTACTTTTTGTCTCTTTAATTGTTATGTATGATTGTTTTTAATTGCACACTAACTGTCATCATTTGTTTTTCGCACATTTTATTATATATTCCTTCATTTTTACTCATTTTATCATAATATTGATATAAAAATAATGTCTTTTCATATAAATTAGTTGAAGGCGCACAACAATACCAAGTTGAAGGCGCCGTTCATTAAGATGAACTCCATCATTTTATTAGAGCCATTATCTTTTTATTTTTCAATTTTTTTTATTGTTATTTATTTGTTATTTCTAATTTTAAATTTTAATTTTTTTGTCGGCTTATTTAATTGTTTTTATACTTAGTATATATCATTATCATTATCATTATTATTATTATTATTATTATTATTATTATTATTATTATTATTTCATCTTAATTAACGTAATGTGAGAAAGTGAGATCGTTAAATGGTGGACGATCAGGGTACGTAGGAAACTGGGAATGGTGCTAACTATATAAAAGTCAAGAATTCATTGCATGTTTAATTCATGATGTTCACGCTATTTCTTTTTCCAAATTCGTACTTGGGAAAACAATCAATATTTTCTCTTTGAAATGTATATTTGTAACACCTACTTAATTTAACCACAGAGAGGATAGTTGGTATCCTAAGTACTATCCTATATCTTCCTTTCAATCACCATTTTTTTAGTATGAGAATGTGACTGCAATACCGTTCAAAGAGACACTGGTCATTATGCTACTGTTTCAAAAAAAAACACTCCAAATGTCACATTTACAGTGTTTTTTTTTTTTTTTCAAAGTATCACGTGGCATATTTCACTATCAAGGACAACCAATTTAGTAAGCTGATGTGACATCATCGTATTGGTCAGGACGTATTTCGCTAAGGACATAACAAATTATGTGACCAATCAAACAATACCACCTCAACTTCTCTGCACGTCACCTTAGATATCTTATTTCGCATCTAAGGTCACCGAAATATGTCATGTAGCATTTTGGGAAAAAACACTATAACCGTGACATGGTATTTTTTTTCTGGCTCAATGGCCACTGTCTCCCATTCAAGTGTGTTGAAAATGTTATATATCTAGTAAGAAAAGATAAGGAGATTCTAGATTTCTAGTATTTGAGTTCAATATATCTATAGTAAGAAAGTGCAAGTGGCCGTAGCCCGTATGACTAACTCATCCGCCATGAAAAATTAATTATGCATATGTTAATAAATTTGATCCTGAGCTACCTACATCATATAAGTACATCTTCTTCCAATTAGTGGATCCATCTAGCTAGCCTGTAATTATGCTGTGTCGTCATAGTATTATATTTGTCTTTCAGTTATAGTAAAAAGTTTCACTGCATAACTGAAGATATATCACATAACATATGCATACCCTCTCATAATCCAACATCAACAAAACGAACGGTAATTAATAAGTTTAAAACTTTGTACCCAAAACAGTTATAAAAAACATCAAACCAACCATGAAGTATTTGGATTTTGGCATCTCGCAGTCTAGACTAGCTAGATCTAGTATTATACCTTATTTGGTATAATCCACATTACACAGCAGAATGGCACCGCCACCGACTGTTATCCATAACATATTATTTCTTTTTGGTATGCCAGCAAGATTTTGCGACACCCATATTTATGAGTATATATGTACTCTATTGAACAGGAAACAGATAAGAAAAGTTAAGAGAACAATAAGAGATATAAGAGAATGATAGAATATAAATTAAAGAAACAACGAAATTATAAGAATCGTAAAAAAAATAAAAATATAAGAAAAGGTTTCAAATTATAGGACATTAATTATTATACAAAACTTAGGTTTTTTTATAGATATTTTTAATATTATCTAGTAATTTAAATTAAAGTATCACTTTTTTTTTTTATCTTGATATTGATATTGATCAAAATATTAATTTTTATTGAGAAAATGACTAGTTATTTTTAGTCGGATCTTCTCTTTTAATTGTATTTTTTTATTTAAAAGATTCAAAACTAAAATTTTACTTAAAAAGATTTAATTTGAGATTACTCAAACTAACAATTTTTATTAGTATTAAAATATCACTTTGATTATTGTTATAATAAAAAAAATTACATTAAAAATTACCATATATAAATTACAAAAATTGAACATAAATTCTAAATAAAAAACAAGAAAAAAATATTGAACAACTGCGTATAAATTTTGACCATATATATTATATATTATACTCTACGTTACCGCCAAAGGAATAGTTTCTAACAATATAAATAGGGCAATTTCTGAAAGCATTCATCTTGCAAAACTCCTCGATCTCCTGATCCTACAATACTTGTCTTCATCTAAAATCTGAATCATCCATATATTATACTTTCTTTCCTCTTTGGGTTATTGTATAATTTTAGAAACGCGAGCTTAGATATGTGGGCTGGATGTTGGCCAGAGGGAATGCAGATGGAGAGGATCCAAGCTGCACCTCTTATTTCATATTGCATACGTAAACGACGTCACATTATTAAACCCAAATCCAAATATGCAGTAGTAGCTGATGCGGGGCAGAAGAAGAGCAATGATAAGGCAAATATAGAAGAAGAAAGATGTCATGATGATTTTTGCAAGCATTCCGAGTCATTTACGAAGCTGGTGGAGATGGGTGTGCCGCGTAATGAATGCGTGGAAGAAAAGCTGCGCTGGGTGCGGTCTCAGATTATTGGTAACCATGTGGACTTTTACTCTCCTCTTGGAAGAAGAATACTTGTCTATGCTGATCACACCGCCTCCGCTCGCAGCCTCAACTACAATGAAAACTTCATCTCCAATCATCTTCTTCCTTTCTATGGTACGTATATTAATTTTCAGGAAGACCAAGGTAATTAATTCCATAGTTAGGCTTATGAAAGAAGAGATCAAGAAGAAAATATTAACAATAACTAGATTTATTACAAAAAATTAAAGCTTAAATTTTGGGTTTATCAATAAAAAATTATTTTTTATTAATTAGTTTTTTTTATTAAAAAAGCCTTATATTTTAACAAAAATGTCATATATGTATACATATATATAATTATCTTAAAGTAAAAAAATATATCTTAAGAATTGTTTTAAGCTTCATTTATCATTGGGTTGATTTTGTTACTTTGCTTCATGCCAGCTTGTGACTTCTACACTTGATTTAAGCATGCATCTTCTCGATCATAATAAAATTTCCGAGGAATACATGCTGTAAAATGGGCTCAAATTAAACCTCAATTTTTTCATAAGTATTTTTAAAAAAAATTATAAAAAAAAATTATATACTAGTTCTTCAAAATTTAATGTATGAATGTTGATTATAATTTAATTATAAAAAAATATGTCGTTTTGTCACTAAATTTTGATGAAATGATGTTGTTTTATTGATAACATGATGGTAAAAAAATGTATAAAAAAAGCTTGGGTGATAAAATGTGTAAAAATTAAAAATATGATGATAAAACACATAAAAAATTGAATGATAATAGCTTAAATAATAAAATATACATTTAAGTCTAAAAATATTATTTCATTTTATTTTAATAATTTAAAAATATTTATAAAAAATTGTTCAAATATATCTAATTGAATAATATAACTCGAGCTTTAAAAAACTAAATTAATTTTTAATTTGATTTAACTCGACTTAAACTGAAAATTGAGCCGTTCATGTACATAGTAGGTTGAATTATTTCATTAACCTAAATTTTTCCTTTTATTATTATTATTATTATTATTATTATAGAAATTTATTTATTTGGAATTTTTATATTACATAAATATTAATGTCAAAAAGTATCAATTAACCAAAAATTTTAAATATTTGTACAAGAAACAAAAAAATGCTCAAAAAAATATTTTCAATATTTTCTATATAAATATTTAAAAACAAAAAAGATTAAAAATAAACTTGCAGTTTTGAAATTAAAATTTAAAAATAGGAAATGAAAACACATTTGCACGGGCTCTAAAACAGGAAATATGTAATTCCTCGAAACTTGAACACAAACAAAAAAACCAATACACACTGATTAAGACAATTAGTTAATATTATTTAATTTTACTTTCATCATTGAAAACAAAATTTAAATCAGATAAAGAATATTTTAGAAATGATATAATCAAATATGATAAAATTAGTTAAGATTTGCTTTTATTTTGGCTAAGCTTACATGAGTTTTTTTCTTCTTTTTATATATATCTGAGTTTAGAAGGAGTAAATGTAATGTGGTTGGAGTTTTGACCCTAAAGCACACTTCATTTACAAGAAAAAATTTCTAAAGGTTTTTGTTTTTTTAACATTTAACGAAATTCTAAACAAACAAATGCTCGATAGATTCTAATAGTTTGGGGGTAATTATTTATGAGAAATAATCTTACATGAACATATTTTAAAAGAAAATGTGTTTGTCCCTCTATTCTTAAATATACACAAGTTTTAATATGACATCCTATTTAATTTTTAAGAAATTAAATAAGAGAGGTAGAAAACTTTCATATGACATAATGACCAGATATACGAAATTCAACATGAAAGTAATTTATGGATATGCTAGTGTGGTAGTTGCATTTTTATTTATTCTCCCTAGAAAAATCTGGACAGGTGTGTTTCTCAAATATTCCAAGTTAAGGCAAGGCCTGAGCCCAGAAGTGTGCCTCAAATTAATGCGGATAAATATACATTATATATATATATATATATATGTATATTATGAATAAATATTATTTATCATCCAATAAAAAGGGACTTGGGGAGGAGGGGGTTGAGTTCCTTTTTATTGCTTGACTAGGATATACATAAAACCTCACAAATAAAATTGGTGTTTCTTAATTACTTTCTCTAGAGGATTTTTTTTTTTCAACTATATATGAACATCTCTCCGAACCTGTGTTATTTTGTGTATAGGTAACACTCACACGTGCGACAGTTACGTGGGAAGCAGGACAACAAAAATGGTACACGAAGCAAGAGAGTACATTAAAAAATGCTTAGGTGGTGGAGAAGATGATGCACTCATATTATGTGGCTCGGGCACAACTGCAGCCATCAAGAGGCTGCAAGAAGTGATGGGAATCGCTGTGCCATCTGTTTTGAGGGAAAGGGTTTTGAAGAGCCTTGGGACAGAAGAAAGATGGGTGGTTTTCGTTGGACCTCATGAGCACCATTCAAACCTCCTTTCTTGGAGGCAAAGCTTGGCTGAAGTCGTAGAGATTGGTCTTGATCACAAAGGGTTGCTTCATATTGATGCTCTAAAGCTTCAACTTGAGGCCTACAAAGATACCAACCGACCCATGTTGGGATCTTTCTCCGCTTGTAGCAATGTCACTGGAATCTACTCAGATACACGAGCAATTGCTCAGCTTCTTCATCAATACAAAGCCTTTGCGTGCTTTGATTTCGCAGCAAGGTATTCATCATTTAGAATTGTCGGCATGTGTTGTCCCTTAATTATCTTACTTGGTCTACTTGAATTAATTAAAATTATCAATATTGATTTCATATGTCATAACGGTTTGCTGCCGCATAACTTAATCTAAGTGATTGAAGATTTAAATCTTATGTTTGAGTATAAATCAATAAATCATCTTGAAAGAAAAATATATAATCACGTTTTTCAATTGATTAATATTATGATATAAAAATTAATTAAAACTAAAAATGTGTCACGACACCTCAATCCTCTCTTTTTATAGACACCTCAATACTAGTATATGATATATAAAAGTGTTTATCTACTGTATCATGACTCGTTAAAATTAGATGATAAAATGGATTTATTATTTTTTATATGTTTAGCGGTCCATACGTGGAGATTAACATGAGGTCGGGGCAGAGTGATGGATATGATGCTATATTTCTGAGTCCACATAAGTTTCTTGGTGGCCCAGACTCTCCTGGAGTGCTCCTCATGAACAATGCCCTCTACAAGTTAAGATCTTCGCCGCCATCAACTTGTGGTGGTGGAACTGTGAATTACGTCAATGGCTTCAACGAAAAGGTAAATCCACAGTTTCAAATTCTATACAAACTTGTTTTATAAGGAAAATAAAAGTCAAATTATAATTTAGTCATCCCACGTAACCAAAGAAAAAAAAAAGTCTCCCCTTATTATTTTATTTCCTATATATATGATTATTTCCGATATTTTGGTCCCTGTTAAAATTATTTATAAATCAAATTAATGTTAAGTATATAAACCAAAATGTAGAAATGTCAATTCATAAATATTTTCTATGAGAACTAAAATGAAAAATAATGTCAAGTTTAGGACTATGTTTTTCTAACTTAACCAAAAATAAATTACATATAACAATATATTCATATCTTAATAATTTTAAACTTTTATACATATAAAATTATTCGATAAATTAACTCTTATAGCATTTTTCTTACAACAATTCTTACAAAGTAGTTAACATCGAAATAAGAATAAAAAAAGAGAAAGAAGTTTGTAATAAGGTAAGTGACGCATATGAGAGATAGAGATAAAAATAAATTGTAAAATATTATAAAAACCGGTTGTATGAATATTATTATTTAAATTAATTGTTCATTTTTTTTCATATAAAAACCTATTTAATTGTGAAAAATAATTCATCTAAAAATTTAACCCACACATTTTTCTTAAAAAGTTATACTACTGATGCTTTTCCATAATATTTTTTCTCTCGTCATCATATTAATAATCTAATTTCACACCTTTTTTTGTTATATATTTTTCTTTATTAAACAAGAAGATATATAAATTCAATTTCTTTCCTCTAAATGTTATTGTGAGAAAAATAAGTGGGTGCTTACTTGCAAGTGACATGCATGTGTCTGTCCATTTCTTTTTAAGCTTAAGGTATCAAGTCTTTGTTTATTGGTTGTGAGTCCAAAATTAATTTTTGTTACATTTTCATATATTAAATTTTATGTTAGAAAAAAATTTAAAATTATTTGAAATCTAGAATTAATTATGGGGTGAAGCAACTTAAAGTCATTTGAGTAACTTCTAAGATGGATTTAAAATTTTGTATTAAATTTTATTTTTAACTTGATTTTATAATAAAACATTTAAACATAAATCACATTATTTTAAAATCAATTTTAATCAAAATCAATTTTGTCAACGTCCATCCAAATATACTTACGTGTGTGTTTGGTTTTGCGCTAAATAATTGATTATGAGTTCAAACTTGATTTCGAATATATTTTTATATGTTTGGTTTCAAGTTGCAAAAAAATTTAGAATTGATTTTGAATCCAAAATTAATTTTAGGTTGAAGCAAATTTAAGTAATTTTTGCATTAAATCTAAAATTTTATATTAAATTTTACGCTTAATTTAATTTTATAATAAAACATTTAACCATAAACTACATAATCTCAAAATTAATTTAAACCAAAATTAATTTTACAAAATCAATTTTGTCAATATTCATCCAAATACACTTTTTTGATGTAGCTTTAAATATGAATTAAAACCAAACGTATTGTAAGATGATCGATTTTCAAGAAATAATTACATGGTTTAAAATCATGTAATCCTAACCAATTTCCATATAACACATTTGCCTTCATCTAATAAGCTTCTTGTAAGCTTTCAAACTTTATGTGGCCATGTGGGTGTTCATATGGCAGGATACACTGTACTTGGAGAACATAGAGGAAAGGGAAACTGGGGGCACCCCTCCCATAATCCAGACAGTGAGAGCAGCATTGGCATTTTGGGTGAAAGAGTACATCGGCTACAAAGAGATCGAGAAACGTGAACAAATGTACATTAACAAAGCACTTAAGAGACTCAAATCGAACCCAAACATTGAGATTCTTGGCAACTTAAGCACTAAAAGACAAGCAATATTGTCATTTGTCATTTATCCCACCACCAATAACTCCTTATCACATGGTTGGGGCATTAAATGGCTAGATGATAGTAGTATCAAGAAACAGAACAATCGAAGAGAACTTAATTTATGTGCAGAGACAGGGAGCAAAAGAGGTAAGCCACTTCATGGCCCTTTTGTGGCAACACTTCTAAGTGACCTCTTTGGCATCCAAGCTCGTGGTGGGTGTGCTTGTGCTGGACCTTATGGCCACCAATTGCTCAATATCAATGAATCTCAATCACTTGCTATTAGATCAGCAATTCAAGAGGTATATTTTCTCGGCAAAAAAATTTAAATATTGTAGTTTTAATAAAAAATTACGAAAATATGGTAATTTTGAAACAATTTACACAACTATGATAATCAGTGGCGCCTGAGCTGGGCGTGACCCGTGGCGCCCCAGGGAGGCGCGACAGGAGCTTAGTGGCGCCCCAGGGAGGCGCGACTCTGGAGATGCTGACACGTGTCATTTTGGGACACGTGTCAAATTGCGGCGCGATGCGAAAAAACTTCGGAAAGCCATAACTTTTGACTGGGACGTCCGATTAACGCGAAACCGGTGGCCACGCGCTCGAAATTGAGAGGAGAAGGCCTGGGCAAGTACGCAATTTGACATGTGTCCCAAAATGACACGTGTCAGCATCTCCAGAGTCGCGCCTCCCTGGGGCGCCACCGGTCACGCCCAGCTCAGGCACCACTGATTGCCATAGTTGTGTAAATTGTTTCAAAATTGCCATATTTTCGTAATTTTTTATTAAAACTACAATATTTAAATTTTTTTGCCATATTTTCTCAATATCTTGGGCCTTGTTCCGAGTGATTTTTAATTTTTAAGTTTTGAATTTTAATGTCAAAAACTCAAAATATTTCTGACAAATATATAAGAAATTAATTCATATGATAAAATTTAGTTTTAATCCTTATAATTTTTAATTAATTTTAGTTCTTATAAATTTTAAAATTGATTTTTTATGACGCAAAATGCATCTAGATATGTTACATCTTATGTCATCTTACACAGTGATTATATAAAAAAAGTTAAATGTATTTATGTGATCACTAAAAAATGATATACACTTTTTTTAAAAAGAAACTTAACAAAACAAAAATTATCAGAAAATGATTTAATGGTATTTTTAGTCCTCAAAATATCATCAAATTTTAGTATTTGGATCAAAATTTAGATATTTCAATATATATAAGGACTAATTAAAAATCAATTTTTTAAATATCGGGAGACTAAAATTAAAATTTAGTAAATATTTCAAGGGTTAAAAACATTGTTAACACGAAAAGAAAAATGATAAGGAATAGCACTAAAATTCATCATATTACATTTGCAAGACACAAAGAACATGTTTAAGTCAAGGTTGTTTATTTTTAAACAGGGTTATGTTGGAGTAAAACCCGGATGGACTAGACTTAGTGTTCCTTATTACATGGAGGAAGAGGAAATTGAGTTCATTTTAACAGCAATAGAGTTTGTAGCAATTTATGGCCAACGGTTCCTTCCCCTGTATAGCTTCAATGTGAGAAACGGCAGTTGGAGAATGAAGACAGAAAAACATGAGACTCTGCTCAAGGAAAAGAATTGCAACTTTCAAAAAACTCCAGAGGAAACAAACAATGATTTGAAAGCACTCAAAACAGGCAATGAATATAATATTAGCGTTGAACAAGTTAGTATGTTAAGGAAATCATACTTAGATATAGCAAAATATATAGCTAGTCTTCTCCCCAAGTTCCCTTCTGATGACATACTCCATGAAGATGTAATTAAATCCCACTATCCTCTATTTTAGAGTTTAATCACAACCTTAATTTGTTAATCTATATTACAAGCATCATTTGTTAATCTATATATCTTGTTCTAATAGGCTACTACGTACAATTAATTCCTTTTAATAAAGTACCAAAGCATCTAAACATAATTTGTTATTAATCCAGAATCCTTCACCTTTTAAAAAAATTTCAGAATACTTCAACTTTGAACAATTATGTAGATGTTTTGGATTAAAGTTGGAGGAGTTTAAAAGTATTTTTTCTTATAAAATAATAAAATTTTCTTTCTCAGTTCATATATTAAAACGTGTAATTTTGCATTAAAATTCATAAATATATTTCTGTAACTTTAAATTAAACTATATGCATATAAGATCGAATTACTTATCCAATACGAAAAATAGTTACGAAAAAATGAAATCAGTGACTTTTGTGCAGTATTTTTTCTATCCATATGAATTAATGTTAGTATCAAGAATTTATAATAATTTATGCATATTTCTTAAACAACTAAGCTAAATTTTAAGACACATCAATGGAGTATTATTATGACATAAGATATAATCCAGATAATTGTATTAACTAGATAATTTATTGTAATTTTAAAAAAATGCAACTATCTTTTTATCTCAAAGTTAAAATAAAATGAAATTTGTAATTACCAATCATATCCCCGAGCCCCTCTTTATTAAAATGTATATTCGTCTTTTATCTTTTATTCGACTGAGACCAAGGTATGCATTCTTGTCTACCCCAAAAGACTTACACAACTATTTAAAGTAAGAAATCTAGCAAACAGGATTGAGGATTGAGGATTGTCCCCACTTGAAGCTACGTACTGATCATTCATTTAATTAAATTTTAACCGATATTAACTAAAGTTTCTGTGGGTCCAGTTGTCCATGTCAAATTAAAGTTGTGGGTAAATTAGGTCGGCACAGTACACAATATATTCTTTACGAGAAAAACTTATAAAAGACCAGTCCATTAATATTCAATACTTAAGAACAATTTGAAAATATATACTTTGATTTCAGTTAAAAGAAGAATCAAGACGCAATAAGAATTTAATTTTATGTAACTCCAAAAAATAGTAAGTACTACCCAATTAAATAATAATGATTTAATTTTTA
Source organism: Glycine tomentella (assembly GCA_007407185.1). Taxonomy (NCBI): domain Eukaryota; kingdom Viridiplantae; phylum Streptophyta; class Magnoliopsida; order Fabales; family Fabaceae; genus Glycine; species Glycine tomentella. The sequence goes on along the minus strand of PYAF01004987.1, from coordinate 1,670,443 downwards.
AATGTAATCCAAATATTTGTTAATACTGACTAACATAATAATTGCACCAAAAATAATTATAAGATAACTATTTACTTTTTAATTTAAATTTATGAGTTTAGTCATATTAATCACTTTTCATAAAATATTACTTATAGTTGCAATTAAATTTTTATTTTATTTTGTACACAGAACAAGTATTAATATATAAATAAAAGTTATAAATTTTAAGTTTACAATCAACTTGCTGAATAACACCTAAAATATAACATATTTTATCCACAATAACAGGTTATCGTGGGAAACACATCCACAGGACGAGAAAGCTGAGTTTGATGAATTTTAGGGAAATGAAGTAGCTTTTGGTGAAAAATGGCCTCTCTCTCTCTCTCTCTCTCTCTCTCTCTCTCTCATTGTAAATTTGCAATGGAGTAATGGGGTTGGGAGTGTCGATTGGGAGGCAGAAGGAAAATAGATGAAATTTTTTTTACAAAAATTAAATCCGAATTTCAATAATTTTACAAAAATGAAAAGTTTTATAGCTGATCTAAAAACTAAAGTTAATGATTCAGGTCGTTGAATTCTCATTTATATTTTTAAATGGTAATTAAAATAACATAAAAAATTATTTATCTTTTAGAACTTTTGTGTAAGCACCACTTCCATTTTGAAAATTAATAACAATTAATTTTCTTCTAAGTTACTAAAAGTGGTTTTTTATAATAAAAAATATTAAAAATTGGATTTTTTAAAATTAAATAATCGCCAACAAATTATGTAAAACTAATTTATAAATAAAATTAATTTTAAAAAAAATGAAAATACGTGTGCTTAACTCTTATAATAAATTAAACATACGGAACACGTCCTTTTCTTAAAAACCAAGACCTTATCTTATGTAGTCTAATTCTATATTCTAATAAAATAAAATAATTACTGTTTATGATGAAATTCCCCAAACTACCGTTCCTTCCAGTTTACTTTAGGAGGGAAAACTTCTCCAAAAACTAAGGTCAGGTAATACACCATTACCATTACCTGGTTCAAGAAAAAGTAAGATACCACCATTACCGTGCACATAGTGGTCAACAGAAAGAAAAAAAAAATATTATAATTGTAAAGAAACGTTACATTTTAAAGTAATGTTCAAATACAATGTTTTGCACTTGTTGTCTAGTGGGCGCGAGCTACCTGAATTGTAGACATATCCACAGTAAAAATGCTCCACAAGTTTGTTCAGCCCATAATATACATCCCACTGAAACAATTAACTCTTACCAAAATATAAATCAACAAAAATATTTTGCCTTCTCTTAAAAGCCTTCTTCTACTTCCACCTTTCTCTTATATGCTGCGTTACATAAACAACATCATACGCCATTATATTCAGTTGTTCTTTCTAATGGAAGTAGTAGAGCACCCCTTATCAGCCGAACGATGCATGGACCAAAGCGTGGACAAAACCAACTACGAGGTTGGAGTGTTATCCAAAACAAGCATATCAGAAACATCTCATGACTTTTGCAATCACTCTGAGTCCTTCAAGAAGCTCGTGGAGATGGGTTTGCCGTGTAATGAATCAGTTGAGGAAAAGCTGCATTGGTTGCGGTCACAAATTATTGGTAACGATGCAGAGTTCGATTCCCCATTTGGAAAACGAAAAGTTGTCTATGCTGATCACACTGCTTCAGGCCGCAGCCTTCACTACAATGAGAATTTCATCATCAAACACCTTCTTCCTTTCTATGGTAAGTTATTCACATCATTACACCAAGCCACCCTTTATCATATATGTAATATATATATACTATATTAAGCTCTGAATTGTTATAAGAGTAACTGGTATATGCATTTATACTTACACTATCATCTACTTATAAATTGTCATGTATGATAAATTTGTTGACTTTAATTACTCATTATCTAGATCAACTGATTGTGTGTAGAAATTGAATTCTTTGTTATAATATGTTGGTAGTTGTTTTTAATATGTATATAGAAGTTACGTTGCTCGACTTAGTGTTCCAGATTTGTCAAGAAAAGTTATAGAAGCCACTAGAATTTTAAACGTGGGAACATTTCTGAGTGTTATTTTCTGTGTATAGGTAACACTCACACATGCGACAGTTACGTGGGAAGCAGGACAACAAAAATGGTACACGAAGCCAGTGAGTACATTAAAAAGTGTTTAGGTGGTGGAGAAGATGATGCACTCATATTATGTGGCTCGGGCACAACTGCAGCCATCAAGAGGCTGCAAGAAGTGATGGGAATCGCTGTGCCATCTGTTTTGAGGGAAAGGGTTTTGAAGAGCCTTGGGACAGAAGAAAGATGGGTGGTTTTCGTTGGACCTCATGAGCACCATTCAAACCTCCTTTCTTGGAGGCAAAGCTTGGCTGAAGTCGTAGAGATTGGTCTTGATCACAAAGGGTTGCTTCATATTGATGCTCTAAAGCTACAACTTGAGGCCTATAGAGATACCAACCGACCCATGTTGGGATCTTTCTCAGCTTGTAGCAATGTCACTGGAATTTACTCAGATACACGAGCAATTGCTCAGCTTCTTCATAAGTACAAAGCCTTTGCATGCTTTGATTTTGCAGCCAGGTATTGTATAGAATTTTGGGCATGTGTTGTACATGGTGAATTAATATATAGTCTTAAGACGACCATATGTGTATATTTCTGACTAATCTCTCCATAACCATGACATGTAATCAAATTTTATTAACTTTTTTTTTATAAATCTCAAAACTCATTTACTTGTCATGTGGAAATCGATGAGGATAATAAACATGTGTCAAATCATACAATAATTTCTCGTTGTACATGAGTTTGTGTTGGAAAATTTGGAAAGTTGGTAATGGTTTTATTTGTTTGTTTAGTGGTCCATACGTGGAGATTGACGTGAGGTCAGGGGAGAGTGATGGGTATGATGCTGTGTTCCTGAGTCCACATAAGTTTCTTGGTGGTCCTGACTCTCCCGGGGTGCTCCTCATGAACAAGGCCCTGTACCTGCTAGGATCTTCACCACCGTCCACTTGTGGAGGTGGAACCGTGACTTATGTCAATGGCTTCAATGAACAGGTAAATCACCATCTCATGTTGGAAATTTTGGAAAATCTATAGGATCTTGTGTCTTGGCCTTTGGCAATACTTATGCAGTTCCTTTGGTAATTTTGTTTAATCAGAATTAGAATTTTACCTCAATAATTTGCATAATAAAGACTTACATTAAAGATATCATAGGTTAGCTAGGTGAAACTTCAATTCTGATTGAAGAATAACACTAAAAACTGCATCTAAATTTTATCTTTTTATGCCAACCTACCTATTACAGAAACCACTTTAAATATGTAGACATCAATTCATTTCAATATTCATTTTGCAAAGCATTTTAACATCTTCTTCCCCTTCACCTTATATTCATTCAAACTTCATCAATCATCATCATCAACTGTGTGTTATCATTTAATGCAGGATACATTATATTTGGAGAACATAGAGGAAAGGGAAACTGGAGGCACCCCTCCAATAATCCAGACAGTGACAGCAGCATTGGCATTTTGGGTGAAGGAATATATAAGCTATGAAGAGATTGAAAAACGGGAACAACTGTACATTAACAAGGCACTCGAGAGGTTTGGTTCAAACCCCAACATTGAGGTTCTAGGAAACTTAAAGGCCAAGAGACAAGCCATATTGTCCTTTCTGATATACTCTACCACCACCGACTCTTCCTCAGCTGGTGACTGGAGTGATGGTAACAAAGAAAATGAAGGTGAGCTTGATTTGTGGGCAGAAACGGGGAACCAAAGAGGTAAACCACTTCATGGCCCTTTTGTTGCAGCATTGCTCAATGACCTCTTTGGTATCCAAGCTCGAGGAGGGTGTGCCTGTGCTGGACCTTATGGCCATGAATTGCTCCACATCAACAAGTTTCAATCCCTTGCCATTAGATCAGCAGTTCAAGAGGTGAAAAACATGACATCCCATCAACTTTAAATATTAGTATGTTTTAAGTGTGTAAAATGTGTTTTGCTTCACTTAACATTAAGTCAAAATTAATTTTAGTCCTTACATTTTGAAAATCGGTGTGATTCTCGTATTTCTTAAATGTGGTGGATTTCATTCTTATTGTGAAACCAAGAGGATAAATACCTCAGAAAGTTTTACAAATAGATCGTGGACAAATAATACAAGTAAAGTGACACCACATTTTAATCCAAAATTTTAAAGGTTCAAATTTATGGATGTTTCTCGTCACTTTTAAACCTTATCATTTCTACCTTAAGTGAGACTTAAACTCACATTTTGTAATCTAAAAGTCTTTTTTGTTTTTGACTTTATACTTCATTTTGAACCAATCAAGGACAAAGTTCACCATGTTTCAGAAAATACAAAGACTAAAACTATTGAACATATTTGATCTGTTTTAAAACAAAGTCTCAAAGCATGATTTTTTTTCTTTAGCGTTTAATATTTATGTATTGATAATATAAAATCATTATATACTATCAACCAATCACAAATTACCGTTTGAATTACTTGAAAATAATTATTTTAAAACTTACAAAGTTATATACATCATAAGTTTTGATTGAATTTTTTACATTGTCTTGCATGAGTGAAGCTAGGGTGGACTCGAGTCAGTTTTTAAAACCAAAATTGTTTGTTACTTTTGCGCAGGGCTATATTGGAGTAAAGCCAGGGTGGACTCGAGTCAGTTTTCCATACTACATGAGTGAAGAAGATTTTGAGTACATTCTGAGAGCCATAGAGTTTTTAGCTGTGTATGGCCAACGATTCATTCCTCTATATAGCTTCAATTTGATAAATGGCAGCTGGAGATTGAAGACAGAGAAATTTGATTCACTAACCAAGGAAGACATGCGAAGGGACGAATCATACTTTGAGGTGGCTAAATGTGTTGCTAGTAGCCTCCCAAAATTCCTTTCTCAGGGTATACTCCAGGAGGACGTGGATCCCAATATCTTCTGCTTTAGAATTTAAATTTTGTCAATATAGTACCAAACATCATTTGTTCGATGTACAAATATTTCATGAGACTTTCCATTGCTTTCACACCATGATTGAGATCTACATTTCCTGGCACCCCTTGCTGGTTTCTATACTTTACAAAATCCATATAAGCATATATATGGATATTATAGTTTCTAATATATTTGAAGGAGGTCTGTCAAAAAACATTTCGAATGAAGTTGTAAAGATGAATTTCAATAGTTTTTAACGCACTCTTTTAATTATATTATTTATTATCAACTAACTTAAGTTGATTGAAAATCATCAATTTTTATGGATTTTACTTTTTATTTAAACGATTCTTGTTTATAAATAAAATTTAACTAATAATAAAGACAATGTTAGGAGGAATGTAATGGGAAGGATATTAATTACCCAAATTTTAATCTAGTTGGATTTTATAGGTTTGATTACTCTTTTGATCTTTATAATTGTACCTTTTTCTTTTAATCCTTATAATTTAAAATATCTAATTTCAGTCATATATTCCAATTTTTTTAACCTATTTGATTTTCATTGTAACAAATCCCCTAACATAGTTACGCTTATATTTTTAAAACTGCTACAACAATGAATTGTTTAAATTTGTTGGCATTGTCTTGTAGTAATTTTAAAGAATCTGTATGTAATAATGGTAGACAATTTTAGACAAAAAAGACAGACACAATTAAAAATTTATAACTATAGCAACTAAAATGTGATGTTTTTAATTAATATATGCTTAAAAAACCTAAATTACTTGTTAGTTATAAGCAATAAAGCATATTTCACTGTCAACTTATATTTATTTGATACACTATTAGTATTGAAAAAGAATATAATCGAACAAATAAATGAATAAAATAGAAATTTTTAAGTATAATAGTAATGAAATAAATAGTAATATTTCATTACACTAAATTTTATTACAATTATATGGAAAAAATTATAATTAGATGATTTTTAATTTTTTTATACATAAATTTATTGAGGCAAATTTTCTACTTAAATCAGGAAAAAAGATGTTTAAAATAAAGACACAAAATAGAATATTGTCACTCAAAAAAAGAAGGACAATAATGACTCACATTGAAAAATTGAGGGCTTAGATAATTTTTAAAATGAAAAAAATAAATAATTTTAGTAAAAAAAAATATAATATTTTAGCCTGGTAAATAGTTAAATATATTCATGTAAAATACTAATAAATAAATTTTTTAAAGATAAAAAATTTAAATTTAGTATTTATAAAAATATGATAAATTAATTTTATAAATAGTTTAATAATAAATTAATCTTTAAATTTTAAAATTTAATATTAAATTAATTCTTGAAAGTATAATTTATTAAATTATTCTTAATATTATAGCTTAATAATAAATTAATCTTATAAATTTAATAATAACACTAGTTTATTATATTTTTGTATAATCAGATGCTAAATTTATATTTTCATGAATTAATTTATCATGATGAATTGTAATATTTATCCTTAATGTTAAAATGATATGAATGATTTTTTTTTTCTTTTTATATTTTCATGTTTAATAATTTAATGAACTCGGACCTCAACTTTGTCGTCTTTTCACTCTGAAAAAGTAACGACGACCTCCACTGCAGCACCGTTGTCACCGCAACAATCATCAACAAAACGCCGTCGTTTAAAGAAGCTACGGAGATCCACTGCGATAGTCGATTGAATTCCACGTCCTCGTACAACTAGAAGAATCAGGTTCAAATATCATCGCAATTCGGGTATCTTCATTTCCTCCAATTCAAAAATTGTGTCGCAGACTCGCAGTATCCTCAATCGTTTCACCTTTAGCTTCAGTTTCCGGATTCCTAGAACTTATAATTGTTAAATTTTTGCTCTGTTATTTTATTCGCATGACTGGTGCAAAGGTTTCTGCTCAGTGTCTCGGTGCTCGGGTTTTGCTTTTGCAGTAGTCGTCAGAATTGGGCAATTGGAAAGAGGGTAATATTGATTTGTGGGAGGGTTAGGGTTTTCACCAACGTTTAAAGGATTTATAAGGTTTATATTGAAAGGGTAGCCAGTGGCAATAGCATTTACGTGCTTTAGTTGTTCTGAATTTGATCCAATTGAAATTAGGGTGTCTTTTTGATGATGGTAGGTTGAGGATGGTGAGGTTTTTAGGGTTGACTCTTGGTTATGCTGAAGAACCCCGGGAAATAGCATCGAGGTCGAACCTGACCAGTGATTCTGGTGAAAATGGGTGGCTCATCAGGTTCTTTGACTCGGCGTTCTTCTGCGAGTGGATTGCTGTTAGCTACTTGTACAAGCATGATCATGCCGGGGTGCGTGATTATCTCTGTAATAGAATGTATACTCTTCCTTTGCAAGGTGTTGAGAGTTATTTGTTCCAGATATGTTACATGATGATACACAAGCCTAGTCCGTCCTTGGATAAGTATGTGATAGATGTGTGCTCGAAGTCGCTTAAGATTGCTTTGAAGGTGCATTGGTTCTTGATGGCGGAGCTTGAGGACTCTGATGACAATGAAGGGATTAGTAGGATTCAGGAGAAATGTCAGATCGCTGCCACCTTGATGGGTGAGTGGCCACCTCTAATACGGCCCCAAACTGAACCCCCGAGCCCGGGAGGCAAGAGCCAAGTTTTGAATAGGTTACTGTCGTCGAAAAATCGCTTGTTGTCACTAACATCCTCACCACCTGCTCAGAAGTCTTTATCATTTTCACCTTCCTCAGGAAACAATTTACAAGAGGACGGCAAACCACTTTCTCCTGATGAGAACAAGATATTTAAGAAGTTTATGCCTAGCCCGAAGGTTAGAGATGCTTTGCTTTTTCGGAAGTCAGTGGACAAAGACGATGATGGTTCAGAAAAGGATGGTTTTTTTAAGAGGCTTTTGAGAGATACCAAAGGTGATGATGAACTGGGCCAAAAAATTCGTGATTCATTCCTGTTTAGGAAGTCATCTGTGAAAGATGATGAAGACTCTGAAAAAGATAATTTCTTTAAAAGGTTTTTAAGGGACAGTAGAGGTGACGATGACGACTCAGAAAAGGATGGTTTCTTTCGAAAGCTCTTAAGGGACAGTAGAAGCGAAGATGAAGACATAGCTTCAAGTTCAGAGGGATTATTTAAGAGGTTGTTTCGTGATAGCAAGAATGATTCTGAGGACAGAACACATACTAAAACAATAGAAGATGAAGATAAAGAGGGATTTTTCCGAAAGTTTTTCCGGGAAAAATCTGAAGATAGGAAAGATGGGAGTCATAGGAATGATCACAGAGATGTTGCTAATTTTGAAGAGAAATATGCCAAACCTGCAGAAGAGGATGAAAAAGAAGGTTTTTTTCGTAAATTATTTAAGGATAAATTTGAGGACAAGAAAGACACAAATGATAAAATTGAAGAGGGTACTGCCAATGGTGAGGAAGAAGAGTCTTCTGAGTTTTCCTTGTTCAAAAGACTATTTCGTGTGCACCCTGAAGATGCTAAAAGTAGTCTGGTAAATGAAAACAGCAATAATGGTGGTTCATTTGAAAGTAGTCCAGGTACAGAGAATTTTTTCCGTAAATTGTTCAGAGACCGTGACCGTTCAATTGAAGATTCAGAGCTATTGGGTTCAAAAAGACAGAAAGAGGTCTGTTGAATATTTGTTTATAATTTGGTTTATTTCTACGGTGTAATCAGGAATATAAAGCAAAAAAATGTGAATTGAACCCATATATACAGACTCCTAATTAATTTTTTTTAATCATAAAAGTTGCTTAATGGCTCTCTGTGACTTCTTTACAGAAAGTCTGTTTTACAATGTCCATTTGGACTCTAACATTGCTTAAATTTTTGTAACAGCCACTTTATTGGCTTGACTACCTGCATGCACCCCATCTGCTTTGAAAAATTCAAAATTGCCCCATTTCCATAATTTTTTTTTTTCAGTTGACTCTTAATATATAATATGGGTCACTGAAAATTTTCACTATTCTGTTGAATTGAAACCCATAAAGTTTTTAAATTTTAGCTCCTCAATGTTTAAGTCCTAGTCCTTCTTCGAACTCTATTTTGAACATTGGAATGATTTTGAAAACCTAGTCATGCAGTGAAGATGACCTTTCATTAGAATTTACTCTGGTGTCATTACAACAGGGTATTATTATGGGAAAGAATCAGTTTGATTGCAAAATAACCAAAGTGCATGTCTCTTTCTATTTGTAGCTAACATCAAGACTAACTCTTTTCCTGTGGTTAACTATATAACTTGGCACTCATCCCAGGTTGCCATTCTCATCAAATAAAAGCTCCCAGGCTTACAGCTTTTTCCCGTCACTTATTGAATTGATATATATTTTCTAGCTAGGAATGCCTCGTTCTTATCCATACTAGATTCAACTAATAAGTTATTATGAAATGGTAAAGGTTGTTTTTAGAGATTTAAGAAAGCCATTCATGAGCTTTTACCTAATAACTTAAGTTTTTTTGGAGACTTGGCCCTTAACATGGTATTGGATCTTTTATTATCAGGTGGTTAGAAAGTTCAATCCTTGCTGCCTTCGTTCTTCAAAATAACAACTGATATTCAGCATATTGTAAAAATAGGCCTTGCCTTTAAAGACTTTTTCTTGAGGGGGCATGATAGATATATAGTGAAGCCATTGATGAGCTATGCATTAGGGTTCCATAGGTCTATATGTAGCAGGGTGACAATGTAAATAGAACAGAACCACTTGTAATCATCTTATTACTATAATACATATTACTTTTGCTGACCAAAAAAAAAAAAATTGATGAGCTTTTACCTACTAGGCTACTAATTTAAGTATAAGCTTTTATCGGAGTTGGTCTTTGAGAGAAAGGCCAAACATTTTTTTGAGAAATCAATTTAAATAAACATGATACATTGCATGCATGATAGCATGACATCAGAAATGGTCCATATTTGTGATGCCTCTGACTGTAGTTGTAGGTCTGAGGAGTACTACTACTAGTATCAATGCATTCTGAAATTTATTTCCATTTTCTCCTTTATGTTTTGTTTGTTTTTAATTTAAGATAAAGGTGATTTCTCATATATCATATTGTTATGGCCTCGTTTGGGGGTTATCATATTATTTTGCCAGAAGCATCCTGGTTCCCCAAAGCAGCAAAGTGAAAAATTGAGCACAAAGCCACCATTACCAATTAGTTTGTCTCAGTTCCGGAAAGGGGCTTACCATGACTCATTGGAGTTTGTGCAGTCATTGTGTGATACATCATATGGGTTAGTGGATGTATTTCCCATTGAAGATCGCAAAAGTGCTCTTCGTGAGGTTATTTCCTTAAAATTTTTGTTGATGCTTTTTCCATCTAATTAACATTGTTAAAGACATAACTGCAGAAATATGTATGCATTCTATATACCTGTTTATAGTTTCCTTTTCTGACTTATTCTTTGTTATTCTTTTATTTCTAGGCACTTGTAGAAATCAATCTACATGTAGCAGAGGTTCATAACACTGGAGGTACTTCTTAGTTCTTACCCATTATTTATATTTTTTAAATGATGTTCATTTAAGGCAGCAGACTCCTGTATGTTTTTTTATGTTTCAACTGATGAGGTTAAATGTTATTTCCAAAGAGTGGAGTCTGAATTGTTTTAGTGGCAGTCGTTTCTTGGTTCAGAGTGAGAGGTTTTACATGTGTATTTTCTTTGTTCCTTTCAATATTTAACAAAATAACTGGTTTGGGTGGCTATCAGCGGATTTTTTGAAGTAAAAATGGTGAATTTTCCCATAAATCTGTCTTTGTAGTTTTTCATTTCTTTAAGAGATAGTGTTGAGAAACTAAGGGTGTATTTGATTGTGTTCTTATACTATTTTTAGAAGAAAGGAAAGAAAAAATCTGTTTGATAATCTTGTTTTGTTTTGAATCAATTTTGAAAGTAAGAGTAGAAAATATTTGTTTGATAAACTGATAGGCCAAATTCTGTGGCTCCTGCCTATGAGATGGCCCATGGCCTTTGAAGGTTTATGTGAGAGAGAAAAAAAAAGAAAAGACAAGCTTGATTTATTAGTACCATACAGGAAATTATAATTTTATGTATGTGTTGAAATTATGTGTTTTATATGTTCATAAAACTTAAAACACTGCTGGAAAGCTGCCTTATTTGCATAGTTGTGAAACCCGGTCCGGTCATTGATCCGATCGAGGTAGTGGGTCAGTGGTCCAACCGGTGGACCAGTAATTGGTTCACAGGTTCGGTTTGATCCGGTATATATTAAGAAATTCAAAATTATATATGTATCTATTATAAGAAAAGTCCATCCATACTCCAAAATCCAGACAGGATCCGGTGACCAACCCGGCTGGATTTGGCTGGGTCAACCCGGGTCAACTGCGTAACCGGTTCAAAAGTGAAATCGGTCCGGTTATGCCACCGGGTCCCGATCTGACTGGCCTGACCGAATTGGGTTTGATAACACTGCATATTTGTGATCACCCTTAGGTCGTATCTTGGAAAGGGCTACCTATAGAGGGGTTGACCAGTAAGGCTGGGTGAAGTGGGTTGAGATCCCACATCAAACATTTTATTTTTCTTAAAACAAAAAAATGCTCTAGAAAACAGTAATCAAACAGGCTCTATGTTTTTGGTTTTTGCTGACAGTCCATTTTTAGGAGGATCCTTGGAAAAGTATTTCTGTAATGTGAATACAGTTTCTGTAAAGATATATCCTTTAGATGTGTGTTGAACGCCAATTAAGTTGCTGCATTTTCCATTGCTTATGCTTAGTAGATTTCACTTATCTCCGTGCTTCTATATGAATCTTGCTTTTTATTGTTTCTAGGAGTTTGTTTTCCATTGGGAAAGGGCATGTATCGTGTGCTTAATATACCTGAAGAAGAAGCTGTTCTCTTGAATTCTAGGGAGAAGGCACCTTACCTGATCTGTGTAGAAGTTTTGAGATGTGAAATGCCAAGGTATTACATGGATAATACTCCTCAACATTATGAAGAATAATAGTAAAGTGAAAAGCGTATTTTTGATGTGTTCCATTCCATGCAAATTGTTTGTTCTAGTAATTCCAAGGAGGCATCCAGTTCTCAGAAACTTTCTCAAGGGGGAATTCCTTTGGCAAATGGAGATGCACTCTTGCAAAAACCACCCCCTTGGGCTTATCCATTACGGACAGCACAAGAGGTGTACCGCAATAGCAACGATAGGCTGTCTAGTTCAACTGCTCATGCAATTGACCAGGCAATGACTCGTGTGTCTGAGGCAAAAATCAAATTTGTTAGTGTGAATTTTTCTGTGGAAATGCAGTTAAATAGTCAGCCAGAGGAGATTGAAGTGACCGATCTACATGGTGGCAGTCAGCGTTCTGCTTCAGTTCATAGAGAGAGTGTGTATGATGCAGCAGCAGCAGGACGTGGCAGTGATTTGGAATGGGTACGAGTAGTGTTGTCAGCTGATCCTGGGGTTAGATTGGAAGATATTGAGGATCAAGCACCACCTCGGAGGAAGGAACATCGCCGTGTTCCAAGTACTGTGGCAATAGAGGAAGTAAAGGTGAGATAGAGTGCTTTTTCACTGTTATTAATGCTGCTATTGACATTACTTTTGTCTAAGCTTCTCTGATCTGTTTTGAGTCTTAATTTGGTAAAGTAAGTCAGCCATGTCTCCTTAAGAAATTACTTGTCGTATATATGTCTGTTGATCTGGTTCCTCCAGGCATTGTGCAACCTATGATGAAAGAAATTAATGTTGTTTATTACTTTATTTTCTACTTTTCATCAATCAATGGGTCAATAAGGATTGGTTTTTCTATCGCTGGTTGTCAAAGTGAAATGCGTGCTTTAGATTACCCAAATGTTATGCATTAAAAGAGTTCCTTAATTGGAAGAATATTTTATTTTTTATTGCCGACATTTGAACCTTTGGTAGGCTGCGGCAGCTAAAGGGGAAGCACCTCTTGGACTCCCTTTGAAAGGCGCTGGTCAAGATTCTTCCGATGCACAACCAAGGGTAAGCCATAATTGTTGAAGTTTACTTTTACTTAACCTCAGGATTGTTTAGTTGTCATATATAACATGATTCCTCCAACAGGTTAATGGACTTACTCCCAAAGCTAGCGATGCCTTGTCTGGTGAACTTTGGGAGGCAAAGAAGGATAGGATATGCAAGGCTTCCATATATGGAAAGTTACCTGGTTGGGACTTGCGATCTGTAAGTGCATGTTTTAAGTGAAAGAATTTGCTTTAATGTAGTTATTTTCTTATTTTGGAAAAACATGAAGATATGCACTTGATATATTAAATTATTAATAAAACTATAGAAGTGGTAATATTTATGCAATTTGCATTATAACAGTGTTTTACTAGGTAATGTTGTGTTGTGTCACTCATGTTATTCTGATTTATAATTAATCAAGAGTACAATATAAGGAAACATAATAATGAGTATAATCCCAAATTATCAGCCGAGGTATTTCCCTATTTATTGTGATCAAATCATATCTTTAACATGCATAATAGGAAAAACAATGACCCAAGGATCTCTTGATCAATTTATTTTACTATAATAGAAAATCTCACCATTTGTTTAATTAAGATCATTTCCTTTCCATTTTTTTTATTTGAAATATTGATTTAGAGTCAAGATCATGTTTATAAATGTGCTTTGTTATATTTTTTTTGGGGGGGGGGGGGTAAGCATGTTGTGAAATCCGACTTTTTCTAACTTGGGATTCATTGCTTTGGATCCTTAACATATAAATATTACAGTCAAATTATTTTCAAAATGGTTTTTACAATTAAACTTGATAATGGGTGAGTTTGTTTAAACTTAAAAAAAAAAAAAAACAACTTTAAAATAAGCACTTTTTTAAGAAGCAGATAAGATTTGCTTCTTAGGGTGAGTTTGTTTAAACTTAAAAAAAAAAACAACTTTAAAATAAACATTTTTTTAAGAAACATATAAAATTTGCTTCTTAGGGTGAGTTTGTTTAAACTTTAAAAAAACAACTTTAAAATAAATGCTTTTTAAGAAGCAAATATGATTTGCTACTTAAAATAAGCAGAAAGCTGCTTTTGTTAAGCAGAAGCAATTTAGACAAGCACACTAAAAAAAGCATAAAACTGCTTATTTTATTAAAATAAGTGCTTATTTCAACAAATAAGTTTAAACAAATTGACCCTTAAAATAAGCAGAAAACTGTTTTTTTTTTTAAGTAGAAGTAGTTTAGACAAACACGCTAAAAAGATAGAAAGTTGCTTATTTTATTAAAATAAGTGTTCATTTCAACAAATAAGTTTAAACAAACTGGTTCAAGTTGTGCCTTCAAAAAGTGCTTAAAAATATCAGTGTAACAACAATTTTTCTACTTGGTGGAAAAAGCATCATATATTTTAGAATTGAAGGCTTAAGACTCTTAAGAAAAAGGGCTGACTCTGAATATTTTCTGAATATTGAATTCTTTGTATGCTGATGTCTTTTTTGTGGGTAGATCCTAGTTGTACATAACATGGAAGAATTCTCATAAGTCATAATAGATTCAGGATTGAATTACATACTGTACGTAGCAAACAATATTTTCACTGTGTCAAAAGCAGTGTCTAAAGCACATTATCGTGTACTTTATTATTATTATTATTATTATTATTATTTATAATTATGGTGGTTGGTTTTGTATTGTATTAGTTATTAGTTATTTGTCTTTTGAGCATGATGATGCAATTTTCCCTTTCTCACATAGGTTATTGTAAAGAGTGGTGATGATTGTAGGCAGGAGCATCTGGCTGTTCAACTTATTTCTCATTTCTATGGTAGGTGGTCTTTCAGATCCTTTTGTTTCCCCCCTTCATGTACACAATTTAATCATTGTTGTTCCATTGATGTTCAGGTTGCATAAAAGTTTTTCTCAATTGTTTTGTCTATTAGTACTTGTTCCCCACAACTCTTGTTTATATGACCAAGTTTAGACAGCATGTATCTATAAAAGGATTAAAATAATGTCCAAATGGAAAAAGTATAAAAGGTAAAATTAAGACTGCCTTTCCTTTTAATAAACATTGGTTTATAATTTGCCTATGCTTGCTTGAAGCTAGATTCAGTAGGATCTGAATGACAGGAAGCAGTTGTTTTGTTAAGAATTAGGAAGTTTCTAGTTGTTTTACATCTATTAGATATAAAAACATTCTTGTGCCTTTAGTAGGGCTGGGAAAAAAGCTGATGAACAAAACTAACTTTAGAGTTTAGACTGAACTGAACCAAACCAATTCCTGAATGACCAACTTTCTTGTAACTGTTTCTTTTCTAATCCAGTTCTTTTAACTCTAAATAAATACAGCTATTATTTTATATGATTTGCTGAGTTTAAACAACAAAATTCTTGTTGAAGTTATTGTATTTTCTTCTCTTTTCACCTGCTTCCCTGGATCCAAATGAAGCCTTTTAATCTTTAAATTTCAGAACATTTTTTATCAACTATTCCAGTATTCCTTAGAAATTTCATTCTCATTTCCTTTTGTATGGCATGTAAGGCTCTCTTTGTATAATAATACTATGTTATTCATGATCTCATTTAAGTTCAGTCGTGGATGTGCACTTTGAGAATTGATAAATATATTCTTTGCAGTTTTAAATGCAGTAGTTGTAAGTGAGTTTAAACCACAATGCAGACTGTTGTCTGTGTGTTTCATTACATGTTGCTTAAAATCATTGGATTTTGATGCTAGATATTTTCCAAGAAGCTGGTCTACCCCTCTGGCTGCGCCCATATGAAGTTTTGTGTACTTCGTCTTACACAGCTCTTATTGAAACAATTCCAGATACGGTAATTCTGTGCTCACACATTTTACATGTATTGAAATGTCCAAGTTTTTTTCTCTTTATTATTAAAAAATATTGGTGCTTTCTAGGCTTCTCTACACTCTATCAGAAGTAGATATCCCAACATCTCAAGTTTACGCGAATTCTTCAATGCTAAGTATCAAGAAAATTCTCCCAGTTTTAAAATTGCCCAGGTAATTTAGAGATGCAGATGCACTGAGTTATCGTAGACTGAACTTGTTCATCTTTTTTTTTTTTTGCTCCGCAAAGATAATATATATATATATATATATATATATATATATATATATATAAGTGTAAAAAGAAACAGTACAAGTATAGCATAAGAAGAACTTGTTCATCTTATGATTTGCATGAACTTCTTATTGGCATTTGTTCCACTAGTATACATTGTTTTACTTTCTCCCCCTCCATTTGGCAATACTCTAATTTCACATTATATAGACAGCCAATATGTTTTCACTTGTTTTATTTTTAAACTTTCTCATAAAGAACATATATGAACGTAAATGATTTATGTTGGGAGAAGTGCTAGCAACACACTTTTTCTAGCACACTATCTCCTGTTGGTTGAAACTCACGTGAGTCCCACTAGTCTAGGAATGGGGCCCACCAAACAGGAAACAGGATCCACGTTGATTTCATCAGCCAAATAAAATCTGTCAAAAAGAGGATGTTGGAAAGTGTGTTTAGGGTTTAGTCAGTTAGTTAGCTATAGGGGACTTGCTTCTGTGAGGACAGAAGGCTGTGAAATCCCTATGGTTCTCTATATGTGATGGTTGTGTATGAAAGATCAGAGTCGGCTAGAATCAAGATGCACAAGTGGCAAGGTATATTGGATAAAATATCAAAACTTATTTGGCTAAAAATTAAAATATATACTTATAGATTCAACAAACAAAAAATTAGATAATATATGAAGAATTTAAATACTTCCAATCCAAAATTAAACAAACATTTTGGCGTGTTTCAATTGAGTCTCGATACTTTGGAATATTGCTGTGCCATTTTCTGCATTCTGATTTATTGTTATTGATTTATTGTTATTGTATCATGTTGCTGGTAAATTTAAATTATTAAGCAAAGGTTTTCTTTTAAGTTCTACTTCTCAGCACCCTTTTCTGGGGTGTACTAGAGTTGATTTGTTTTGATCAATGTAGTCTAGTTGCTCCTTACTTTCCCTCTGTATTTGTCCTTTAATCTGGCATAGTTGTTTAGTGCCATTTGTTTCACAGTTTAAATGTGTAGAGGTTATTAATTTTGGAAGCTGTTTGTTTAATAATTTTACTAATTTTAACTTGTGTTATGAAGAACACCATGTTTTTATGTTTAAAATGGAGACAATTTCATTTCTATTATTCTGTTTTACTTTGATAATTTTACTTTCTTTGTTTCAGAGAAACTTTGTTGAAAGTATGGCAGGATATTCCCTGGTGTGCTACTTTCTGCAGGTGTGAAACTTATTAAATGATGCTTTGAGCGACAATGTGAATGACAACATTTTACCGTTTATTGTTATTGAATGCTTCTTGTTCTTCCCATTTCTCTTTTTCATTTCTTGTCATTCAGGTGAAAGATAGGCATAATGGGAACCTCCTATTGGATGAAGAAGGTCATATCATACATATCGATTTTGGCTTCATGCTTTCCAATTCACCTGGTGGTGTTAACTTTGAAAGTGCACCTTTCAAATTAACACGTGAACTTCTTGAGGTAAAACTTAGATTATTTGCTTTTTATTATACCACCCATATTCAAATGTCCATTTGATTACATATTAGATTTCCTCTATACAATGACCACAAGTTCACAACAATCTGATTGTACTAGGTTATGGATTCTGATGCTGAGGGTGTTCCAAGCGAGTTCTTTGATTATTTTAAGGTGCTGATTACTCTTTCTGATCACAGATGATAGATGCTATTGATAGCTCTAATTTGACATGTTGCTTTGTCCTCTGCATTTCAGGTTTTATGCATTCAAGGCTTCCTTACTTGCCGCAAGCATGCTGAGCGCATCATTCTTCTTGTTGAGATGTTGCAGGTAATATGAATGTTAGCTCCCTGTCGTTCCATGGTCATATAATATTGAGTCCACATGTGTTCTGTCTGGTTGTGATTTGTACTTCCAGTTTCTCAGAACAGGACAATAGGTAGCTTACGTCGTGCTCTCTCAAACAACCTTGCAAATTTTACTGATGGAAAATATCTCATTATATGATAGAAACTTGGTAGCGTATTAGAAAGAATAAGGGATTTCTCCCTCGAATATAATGCCTAATTTGCAGAACTTCAAGGGTCTGCACCCCAATGCCGAAAGGCTCCAATTATCTCACAAATGAGAATTGACAAGTTATTCTTCTCTTTCCACCTCTCCTCTTATTTATTGGCAATCTTCCTTAATTATTTTTTCTCAGCCCAACAAACAAATAGATAACAGCAATGAACTAACAAACTAACACTCTAATTACTAACAGATTGATAACTAATAACTATATAAAATTATATTTAACTTTACATACTGCAGTGTAGGCTTGTATAGCTTATGGTATTTTCAGACAACTTGATGCTCACATCCTATGCAAAGAGCTGTTAGCTAAAATGATTTCTGCTGTGAATCTTGTTGATTTATGGTTAAGTTAGGTAAAAACTGAAGAGCATAATGAGAGACCACCGGGACAATGAAATGCTCAAGAATCTCTTCATAATCATTGAACGACTTTGATCTGCAAAATTGAAACAATATATAATTTTCATTTCTTTGGGAATAAGAAGAGTCAGAAGAATATTCTTAGGAAGCTTGTGATGTGATGCACCTTGCATTTCAAGAGTACAGGAAATGCAAAGCAATTTACTAGTAATTTCTATTGAAATTGTAGTTATAGGAGGGTAGGTATTTGTTTGGTGTTGACATTTATCAGTGAGCACAATAATCATAACAAAAAATTCTTGGTGAATAAGTGATACATGTTTCAACATTTTGTTGTCATTTGGTATGGAAATGGTGGATGACCAGTATCTATCATACCATTGGCCAACTGAAATACTGTACTTGTTTTAGGCAATAGGCAGTGGATGGAAAATGAGAAAGATTGTTCTCGAAGATGGCTTTAAAACCAAGGTTATGTGTCTGAAAAGTGCTGTTCCAATGAATCCAAACTGAACAAGGCAGGAACAACCCTTTTTTTGCATAAAGTCGATGCTTCACCTGTTTGATTAGAGGCAAGGGAAAGAAAGATTGTTTACCTTTATCTTTTCCCCAACTTGTAGATGATGTTTGATTGTAAACTTGTAGACTGCCTCATGTAGCAAAATGACCTTATATTTCACTTATTTTAAGTGATAAGATTAGTCTTTATTCTCAACAGTACATGTACTATTGTGTGCCTCTTAGCCCCCTTTTTTTTTGCATGTGTGTATCATGGAATATTTCTATTCATGTTGGATTTCCTCTGAATTTCTCTCTTTTTTTGGGTGATGCTGGTATCAGGATTCAGGTTTCCCATGCTTTAAAGGTGGTGCTCGGACAATACAGAACCTACGAAAGCGATTTCATCTCAGTTTAACTGAAGAGGTTTCAATATTAATAATGTTACCTATTTAACTGTCAAACGTTTCTGGGTGTGATTGTTAAGAGTGTTATAATTTTTTTTGGCAGCAATGTGTCTCCTTGGTGCTTTCACTCATTAGCAGTAGCCTGGATGCTTGGAGGACACGGCAGTATGATTATTATCAGAGGGTTTTGAATGGAATATTATGAGATAGTTTGTCATGGTGATCACTTGCTTTTCTACTTTGGCCAACCCTTGTACAGTGAGTGCTCGTCAATTCAATTAGTATTTTACATTTTTAAGTCACTAAAAGGGAAGGTTGGTTCACTGTGGAGTGGCTTTAAAGTTTTTAACAGAGGGAAGAATTAATAGGTGGGGCCGTGCAGTCTCTTTTTCTCCCAGGAAAATCCTAACTGGCCTTAAAACTTGTACATTGTACTAGGCTATGTTTATTGGAGCTGGGTCTATTTTTTTTTACTTCATTTCCCTCGTATCATATCATACGAATGAAGCTCTGCTGCTTGGAGAAGTTGCTTTAGCCTCCTAAATGCAGAGAGATAGTGCAGAGTGTACAGCGATTTGAGCGGGACAGACCACATTTAAAATGGGTGTTGAAATGGTTGCTTGGTAAACTGATTGATTGTCTTGGGAGTGTGATCAAACTTCACAAAGTATTGTGAAGCAAATGATGGACACGCCTAAGTGTTAGCCAACTGTGCTGTAATTTTTCTTGATCTCATTCTCAGATGTTCAATGGTGTCTGTCTTTCTAGAGTTGATTGCTTGACCCTGGAAAATTGTGATCCAGATTCTTAAATGCTGTTTGATTGTATTATGTCCTGGTTAATTTCACGTGAAATTTGTCTCACCTTCGTATCAATCATATAAAATATTTCAGGTTTGGTGGCGTTGTATCTGGATATTCTTGAAATTTACTTATAGTGGAATTGTAAAGTTGTCTCTGCCTGCAACAAAGTCAAATGTGGCATTGAGATAAATAAAGGGTCTTGAATATATTGGTTAAGAGGAATTAATAAATAATTTTTTTTATTAAAAATTAAGATAAGGTTAACTTGAACATCATGGTAGCAGTGTTAATATTATTTTTTTCATTTTTACTTCCTTAACGACCTAACCAGAGATTTTAGGATGCTGTTAGTATTTCCTAAAAATAAATCATATTATTTAATTATTGTAGTAAATTAATTGTGCTAATTATTAATTGATAATGTGTTAATAATTTATTGGTTTAATATAATCAACTTGGATGTCAGGATGTGTACACATTTAGGCAAATCATTTTGACTTGGGTTGGGAATGTGGAACTGCAGTCCTGTGAGATCTGAAATTAACATTAACTATGATAACCTTATACTTCATTCGTTCTCTTTCATAATAAAAAAATTGTTTCTTATTCTCAAGAGTATAAAAAAATCGGTTACTTTTGTTTCTTATTTAATGACACTGTCTTTAAAATGTTTTATTTAATAGGAGTTTGTGCTCATTATCAAGTTCCAACAAAGAATAATTTAAGAAATAATTTATTTTCTTAATTTGGATTGACACACAATTTAATGAAATCAATTAATTTTTTTAATAAATGTTATATCAGTTTTTTTTTTCCTATAAAAGATAGGAGAGGGAGTATCTTCTAGTCTCAAATATAAGTAAAAATTCATTTCCAAGAATCATGATTTTTGGGAAACTAAAATTCTGAAAATCATAAAAATATATTTGATTAATACTAATATGTTTCCTAAGAAATAAAGTTTTATATATTTGGTTATAATATAACTTTCTTGTGTATACAAGATTGTTTTACAAAAAAAATATCCTTTATTAAATATTTTTTGAACTCAAATTATATTACAAATATGAGATTAAGCCAATTTAAGTATAAGATTTAAATAAAACTATATATTTAATGATATTTTGTGTGATTGCTAAAATTTAATTAAAAAAAAAACTTCCACTTATTAGAAATCAAAATAAACATTTATTATGTAATTGTAAAAAAAAAATAGATAACTAAAAATTTTCCTCTATTAGAGAAAGTTGGATTCTCAATCCCCTTATAGGAAACTTAGTTTAATTTAGTATCTTCTGCCAAATGCCCCTAAGGATTCAAAATAAGAATGTTTGGTTGTAAAAAGAAGAAATGAGAAAAGAGATGAATAGAAACAATAAGTAAGAAATGTTACAAGTGGATTTTATCCATTGTAAAAATATTTTTCTAGAATCGAATACGATATCAAAGATTTATAGTACATATATTTATTCAGCTATTGTTCTATTCTATACTTGTTTTAGTTTGTCCTACATTTATTTATTTTTACAATAATCAAACATGTAACTAGCCATTTTATGCTGGGCTGTCCTTTACTTTTTTTTTCTTTCTTTCAAATCAAACAGCCTTACTTAAGAACCAAACTCATTTGCGCTTGCTGGGGCAGCAGGACCTTGCTTGACCTTGGCGCGTTCCGTATATAGAATGTTAGCATTAGCAACTCTCTCTCTCCTCTACACTACACTTTCCTTGCAATTCTTCTTCCTTTCATTTTTCAATAACGAGAGAAAGAGAGACGTAGTTCAGTTCAGTTCAATTCACCACTCTCATTCCCAATTACGATCGCAACTTCAATTCTTCATTTTTCTTCTCTCCTCTCTCTCTTTGACAAGTGACAACAATTCTTTTGTGCTGACCAAATAACTCATCGGAGCTTCTTCGTGTCTCGTTCTGTCTCCCGAATCCGTTCGATTTCCTTTGAGGGTTTGATCGCGCCGATGTCTGTTTACCTCGAAATCGGAGGCTCTTCATCCATCATCGGCTTCCGATCCTGCTTCACCCACCGCGCCAGGCTTCGCTGTTCCGCTAAGATACGCTTTCGCCACTGGACTTTGATGACACTCCTTACCATTTAGGGTTATTTTCTTTTCTTTTCTTTTCCTCGCACACATGAATTAGTAATAATCGCACGAGGTTTCCTTTCCACTCAAATTAACAAAAAAAAAAAAAAATGCTAGATTCTGAAGCAAGCGTTGTGTTGTGTTTGATTTTCGATTCCATGGCTAAAACTGTTGGAGTTCGGTTCCACCCTACTGGTGTTGAGTTAGTTGTGTGCTTTCTGAAGAGGAAAGTGATGGAAAAAAAATCTGTGATGGTTTCATTGCTGAACTTGACATATACAAGTATGCTCCTTGGGATCTCCCAGGTACATTCATAACACTAATTTAGCATAGTGTGACTCTTTGGATAATTTTCTCTTTAAGCAGTTACAAAATTAAGCTTCTGTCATAAACTATAATTAATTTATGAACTATTTCTCTTTTGAGTTCTTTCATTTAATTTCTCCAAAATGGTGCACAAGTTAATTTTAAGTTACAGAAGAAATTTAATTCATTTTCTATTAGTACTAATTGAAAACAGTATCTATGAATGTCCTTTTGTTTGTTTGAAATTAATGAGGTTTTACTTTTTGGTGGTTTGTTTTTCAGATAAGTCTTGTGTGAGAACTGGGGAATTGGAATGGTACTTCTTCTGCCCGCTGGAGAAGAAATATGGCAGTGGGAGCAAGATGAAGCTTGCTACCGAAATTGGGTATTATAAAGCTACTGGGAAGGATAGAGTTGTTCAGCACAATAATCGAACTGTGGGGATGATAAAGACACTGATATTTCACACGGGTAAATCGCCTTGTGGGGAAAGAACTGATTTGGTGATGCATGAGCATAGGCTTGAAGATAGGCAAAAGAACCCAAATAATACATTTTTAATAAAAAATTACGCATTTGGGGCATTTCTGAAACATATTACAAATCTGGGGCAGTTGAACACGTCCAGCCTGGACTGGAGTGGTCACGCCCAGATTAGGCATGACTGGTCACGCCTAATCTGGGCGTGACCACTCCAGCCCATGCTGGACGTGTTCATCTGCCTTAA
>PYAF01004987.1:1582808-1645149 GCA_007407185.1 Glycine tomentella | reverse complement strand
ACTTTTGGCTCTTCACTCATTTGAATCAATTGGAGTAATCTGAACTCTTCTTCCGGATTGGTGTTTGAACTCAAGACAAGGTTGATATGTTGACCCAATGCCTGAGAAAGGAAGTAGTTCACTTCATGATCCAATGCTTCTTGTGCTTCCTTTGATCTTGCCCTTGTCATGGGGCCTTGCAATTCTTGGTCCTCATCAACAACCTTGAAGATAATAAGAGTCGCAATAAAGGGGTTTGTTTTGGTGATGACTTACGACTGACCTTTGGCAACTAGCTAGAGGGCTATTTAAATTATTGGTTTATCTTATTCTGTGCTTTGAACTTTGACACTTAAGTTCCGTGAGTGACTGTGTGTATGTGTGTTTTTTTTTTTTTTTTTTTTCATTTTAGAACTTTTCTCTTGACGAAAATTGTGTATTTCAACATATTCATTTGGGGAATATCTTGAACATGATATCAAGAGATTCACTAAAATACCCAACGTCTTTCTATTTGGTGAGAATATTGATTAAGGATCATAAAAAACACGATTAAATACTTTTAATAATTATTTTTTCAATATCTATTTTTTGCTTGTTGCAATTAAGGGTCATTTGTCAATAAGAAATAAACTATTTAAGTAGGCATTTTCCCTAATTAATGTTCAAGTGAAATTTAAGATAACCAACACATCTCGTGTCTAAGGAGTATTTAAGATATTTTATTAAGTGCTTTTAATTTTTATTAAAGTAAATATTAAATGATTTTATTCAGGTTTTACTAACGAGTGGCTTGCAGTTACAGGTATTGTTTACCGAGTGTTTAAGATGTTTTATTAAATGATTTAATTTCTATTAAAACAAATATTAAATGATTATATATATATATATATATATATATATATATTAAAATAATCCATTTTCCGATCTTTTTAAGGCAGTGTTACTAATATCTGTCTTATCTATATGAGCCCTAATGATAATATTAAAAACAATGTAATATAAATAAATAATAATTTTTCACAAGTTCTATACAGAAGATTATTCGTAGAATAATTTATTGTAAAGAAGAATAATTTATTAGAATTCTTAATTCTGTGTAACAGCTGTTATTTCCAAATTTAAAACGGAATAGCCATCATCCCATCTACTTGGATGTTGGGACACTATTTCTCAATGACTCAATATATTGTTGATTACGAACAATTCTTGCATTGAGTATAATATTTATAGAGACAATTAGATAAAAACTTAGAATAATTTTATGCCAATCTCTGCCCATTGTTTAATTAACTTTAACCCCTATAGTAGATATGGAGATACGAACCGACGCTCTCTGTTTTAGAATTTCTGTTCTTGAATAATCAGAAGTTGCCATCAAGAAGTTCTCTAGTTCAATCAACTCCAATTTTCCTATTCTAAAACCCAAAGAAAAAAAAAATGCTCTATAGGCCATCTCCATACCTATTTCTCATAACTTATCTTAACAAATGGTTAGGTACAAATCTTCAAAATAAATAGGTTATTGGCAGATGAAATCTAATCACAGCTCTTGATTCAATGCAGATTGGGGTTTGTTTGCTTTATACACATCCCTCTTCCAGCTGGAATATCTTCTCAGCAATCAACATTGAAGGAAGCCAAATTTCCAATTTTTTGTCCACAACAACATAGCATTATTCCATTTACACCCAAGTGTACCCAATCAAGTTGCAAAGCATGGGCAGCAGTCATAGAAAATACAGTAGGAGCCTTCAGCTTTTCATTCACCTCAGGCAAGCAAACAAATAATGAAGGGGAAAAAATCTAGAAAATTTAACACCAGTTAGTCATGAAGCTGCTTAGACAATGATCCTACTTATCTACGTTATTCAAAATCTCTCACTTAATTCCAACTCTACACACACTAGAAATGAGAAACCACAGTACCATTTATCTTGATTCAACAGCATAAGTCTCAGAGCCTCTTAAGAAAGATCTGCGCCACCAAATCTGGAATGCCTTGCTCATATTTGGGCACTCAGTTCCATGCCTTGAGAAATGCCGAAACCATTCCATGAACAGCACATACTGCTGCTTTAAAGGTAGAGTAAGAAGTGTCTGCCCCATAGCCTCTTCCAAGGTCCTCATATCAAGCCCTTTTCTGCATCTCTGCAGCCAACCAAAGTCCAACAGCATAGGTCCAAACCATGCTTGGAGAAGCCCTGATCTAGCTTCCAAAGGGCATTGCAGTTTTCTTGTACCCATTGCAACAAATAGGATTGCTGACACTCTACTGAGTTCATATCTGATCATAGGGGATGCAATGTCATGCATTTTAAGAAGTTGTTGCTGATGTGCCCATATATCCACAAAGTCCTCTGCCACTTGCCCATCAAGCATAATTTCCAGCAACCAGTTGATGTTGTCAACCTGTCTCGATATTCGCTCAATCAGAGGCTTGTCTGAGTCCTTCGTCATCAACCTTTCAGGAGGGGTGGTGTCAGATGCCTCCTCAAAGATACTGATAAGTGAACTCAAACACGAGTCACAAACAGCATATAGATCCTCCTTTCTGAGGTCAAGATGGTTCTTCTCATACACAGAGCTTTTGCAAAGAAGACCCTTGACTAGTGACTTCATTTCATTTCTGGCATTTGCATCCTCACAAGTGCTGATAGACCAAACAAGTTGTTGAGCCACATTTGGCCTGGAATCTACCGAGTCATTCAGGTACAGTCTTCCTAAGATGTCTCTTGTTGTTGCATCATCGAACTCAAATCTTGTGAACAGGCTCCTCAATTTCTCTTCTTCCTCCTCAGTCCAAGGAACCGCCTCAAGGTACTTCAAGCAGCAACGAACGCCCTTAGCAAACACAATTCCTGCTGAAACCTAGTAATACATCAGGTCAGCCTCGTCAGTGACTAAGTGAATGTTTGAATTCACGTAACGTTAGATCATCCAAAGTCACGTTGAAATATCAACTAACCTGATTTTAGATAAATATTCACATAATTTGTTTTGCGTTGATAAATTAATTCTAGATCCAAAATTGATTTTGAGCTAAAAATAACCTGATTTTAGATAAAAATATTCACATAATTTATTTTGTGTTGAGAAATTAATTCTAGATCCAAAATTAATTTTGAGCTAAAAACAACTTTAGATAACTTTTGTATTAAGTAAAAAATGGATACTAAATTTTACAACTAACTTGCTTTTAGAATAAAAATAAAAACATTTAAACATAAATTACTGTAAAGTACAAGTACAAGTGTGAAGGTAAAATTGCATATTGGGTAGGAATGAAAAAGTTGAGTAACATACAAGTGAGGAAAGACCCACAATTTGGGTTAAAGTGTGGTATCAGTTGCCTTGTGTAGGGTGCTCGTAGTACATTGGTGAAGTTTTCCCGGTTCACTTCAAAAATCAATTTTAACTAAAATCAATTTCATTTAAATTTGGTTTTACACATACTGATCCAAACATGTACTAAAATCACCCATGGGCAGGCTCAGCTCCAAATATATTGGTTTATAGTTCCATATATTTCCCCTTTTGTCATAAAAGATTTTCTTCTCAAAAACTAGTTCATGAGCTAAAAGTTGATTTCCCCTTGTATACATTATTTTGCCCATATCAGTGAAGAACATGGCTTTAAATAGCATTGTTCCCAATGTTAAGGCATTTTTACTCAGCAACTGTAATTACGGCCCCATCAGCCACATTTTTTCACAATGTAAAGGTTTTCTAACTCAACGCAATGCAACCGCAATTTAAAACCATGGTGATGAATGTAAAAGTCAGAAAGAGCAAAATGTGAAAAAATAGGAAACAACCTCCAAAATGTCAATGGAGCGAGAAACACCAACGTTGATAAGGGTCTTGGTGATGCGATCGTCGTCTTCAAACATAAGCTCAATGGTGTCTCTGAACACTCCCAAGTTCTCAACTTCCATGGTGGCTCCACCCACACCTCTCTTGCAATCAGCTATCAAACCCGCAAACACCTCCGAGTTCGCTCCCAGAACCTCCGACTCCACCTCCACCACCATGCTCCCGCCGCTCCTCCCTCGCAGCTTCAGCCTCACGTCCAGCGCCGCCGCACTCTCCGGCGGCGGCGGCGAGGATTCGCGGAAGCTGTGGGATCGGAGCTGCGAGGCGGCGGGGGCGGGATCGGAGTCGATGGGAGAGACTCTTCCCGGCGACAAGATCCGGCGCGGGTCGATCCGGCCCACGATGGGAAACCCGGATTTAGCGCTCTGCGGTGAGTTTGGGACCGAAACGACGCTGGGTTTTGAAAAAGGTTCTGTTTTGTTTTTGTGGCGCGATTTGGAGTGAGGGATTGTGGTGACTTCGGGGCTCGACGGAGGGATTGCGAACGAGCAGCACCATGCTCGCCGCCGAGGCTTACGGCCCCGACCACCGGACCAGCGGTTCATGAGAGAGAATAAGGACTAAGGATAGAAGATGTATGCGTTGTTTTCTGGACAATGGTGATGATTTTTTCGACTTTGTTTTGGGCGAAGAAAATGAGGACAACTTGTCTCTGCTTTTTTCTTTCTTTTTCCAGCTTCATTTCTAAGTTTTCAGCCTCCAGCTATTCCATTAATATTTTATATTTATTTTGAGATAATATATATAAATATATATCATTTTCTTTTTACCTCATCTCATATACCCTGTTTTAGTATGTACGTACGTACACTCTATTTGGAGTTTACAAGTGGAATGAAGAAAGAGATAAAAAAACACACATAGAAAATAACATTTTTTTTCATATATATTATGAAAACAATTTTATTCAAGTTGGACTAGTATTATTTATTTACTGTTAGTTAAATAAGGTTTCAAATGTTTGACACAAAAATAAACATCCATTAAAAATAAATAAAAACATATCTAAGGATTAAGATGTGATATTTGGCTGAGGAATGGTAGTTGAGGAGATTAGGAGAAAAAGAGAGAGGGGGCATAACGATGATTGCATTTCACTGATAACAATACAAAGAAAGTGACAAGTAAAGCAGTCATGATCAGTAGCATCATTTTGGGAAAATGATAAAAGGTTAGGAAGTGGATGTGCTGGCACCACTGGCAGATGGCAACGGCATCCAACAGCAAAAAGCCATAGTCATTCGGCGCCAAGCAAGGAACTTGCCAAATTGTTATATTTATTCTCTCGTCAACTATCACTATAAATTAATAATGTTAAGAGTTCAGAAACTATTTTTCACAATATTTATTTAAAAAGCCTTACCTAGCGGCTAGCATTACTGGAATATTATAGAAAATCATTTTTGTAATAGTTTCTACAATATAAAATTTTCATTTTTTTTATCAGCAAAAATACGATGGATTAATTAGGGGTACAAGACGTACAGAAATTGCATATTTTGAGCTATTCACTTAAGTAATGTAAAGTTTACATTAGAAAAATTAGTTTCTAACTTTCTTTAATGCAACTTCTTATATATATTGCAGAAATTGCATATTTTGAGCTATTCACTTAAGCAATGACCACAAAAAAGAACACAAATCATTAGCATGGAGATTTGATTATGATTCAACACACAAAGGAAAGAGATACTGATAAATACCTAACAGTCATGAAACTTGCTTGATGATGTCTCTATCGATCTACTTCAATGTCGGTTGCCCCTAAGATGTTGCACAGATACTCAACAAGATGCATTCTCATCACACGAGAAATCACTTTTCCTGTCATTTTTTCCATGAATAAAAAAGTGTAAAACGTGGAGATATTACTTCCCCAAAATAAAATATATAAAAAAAACAATTATTTTATAACATCTTAACAAACATACGAATACATTTTCCTAATCTCATAATCCCATAAATAAATTAAGATAACTTGAAACAAACACCATTTTATAATAATAACAGGGTGGGAATGAGAGTTCTCAAATTGCAAAATGGTATGAATAACAACTCCCAAGTCCATTAAGTAAGGAGCCCTAGTTTAGGAGCCCAATCTGCATACCCCCATTATGGGCTCATGGTTTGGGCCTGGATAGAGACAACACTACCGTCCAACACAACTCCCAATTAAATCTCTTGTGTCCAATAATAAGGGACTTGCTATATTCACTTTGCTTCTTTATTTATCCACTCCTTGTTTTTAGGTAAATAGGGGAGTGTAATTTTTGAAAAACAAGTTAAAAATAAGAATGAATAAGCAACATAGGGAAATGGATATAACAACTGCCAATACTAATAGAGGTAAATATCATCATATAGGGGGTGAAAACGCTGGAAGGAAAAAAAGAGAGAGAATGAAGCAGAAACTTTGAGAGGGATACGAAAGTGACGTGAGATGGTATAGAATAATAGACCCCAAATAGAATAGAAAAGTATTATTGATGAAGAAAACCAAAATCTAAGGAGTCACGTGTATGCAGCATCCTGGACCTCATTTTAGGGGCCAACAAAATCTCACGTCCCCATCAAAAACGATACCCAGCATCACATGCGTACACGTTTAGATCGACGTGGCCCAAGCCCATGGCGGTGCCCTTCCACCGTTTCTCAACACGTAAGTGCGTTCTCATTTGCACAAACTAAACATATATACTTTCTCTTTTCCTCTTTTAGAAACCATACATAACATGATTGCATGCACCATTTTCTCTATTCGTACGATGTCACCTCGAGTGACATGTGTATCACCACCCACCCAATCCACCGTGCCACGTGCACCCCACCTTCTGTTGTTGCGTGCCGTCACAATAGACCGCCATCAACCGTACTTCTTTGTTCCCCAACTATATGTAAGGGTGTCAATGCAATTCTCATTGTTCTTTCCATAATAACAATTAACTAAACTACTCCACGATTAGTGAGAGAAAAGCTTTTTATGTTTTTCGGATTTGCATTGAGATATTACCATATAATATCGGGGAAAAGGAAAAAATGTAGGCACCCATTATGTTACCCCTTGAAAGGACTTCCTCAATTGAAAGAGAGCCCAGGACTCTTACTATCAACCAAATTCAATCCGCTAGGGTAAGTCATGATGCTTTCTTTCATTTCTCAATTTTCTTTTTCTCCACTCTCTTCTATTCATATTATAATTCTTCCACCATTAAGGTTGATGCTATATATAAACCAAACTTTAATTAATATATATAGGATTTAATGTTTGGTGGATTTAATTAATTTACAGGAGTTAGCAATATATATATTGAACACAAAGACCATAGAAGAAGCGTCCAGAATTTTCACGGAGGTATATAGATACTTCTTCTCCTTTATTTCGGATTTGGCTGTTTGTATTCTGTGGAATATGATTGACGGAAAATATATTATGTAATATGATTGGGAGAGGCGGGGGGGTTGTATTGTATGTACCGATAATTAATTAGATGCCTTAATCTGGACCATGAACGTGTACATATGATTTTGAAGACGCGTGCATGATGCATACTGAAGGTGAAGGTTTTCTGGTAATTTAAATGCTTTATACTGTGTATATGATTTTGTTTGCATGAAGATTTCCAGCTCTTGGTCATGATATAATTTTATAAGAATCGCAAATTTGCAACTTGATATTTTGGATTTACATGGAAAAATAATGTTATCGAATGGTGGGTCTTAAGTAGTGAAAATTTTGAAGTTCTTTACACAAGTGGTTGTATATGGAGAAATTTGGTTAAAGGAAGACAATCCACTTATGAATACATTCAAATTTCTTAAAATTAAAAAACAGTTTAGATAAACAATCGAAAACATGCCTGCGAATTCTATGGAAAAAAAAGTCTCTTCAAAGATGGTCAAGAATTTGAAAATAAAAAATTAAAGAAAATATTATAAATACAATTTTGTTGTGATTTTTAATTCATTCAACACTTTCCATTTTATAAATAGGTAGAAATCATAAAAATTTGTATTTGAAATTTTGGATGTACATGCAGAAAGATACTAACAAATTTCTTTGAAGTGTCTATTAAGAAATTAAAAAAGTGAAAACAAATTATAAAAATATTATTAAAATGTATTTTCATTCTAAATTTTAATTTAATACATCTGGTCATGTTTTAAATACAGTTTAATAAGATAATTATTCTTGATATAACTTGTAAAAGTTACAAGTTTATTATATATGGTTGATATATAATTTGTGATTGAATGACATAATTAATGGATTTTTTTCTTTTTTATTTAATATTTTTAAGTATTATTATCGAAATAATAATTAAGTATTTTCTCAATTAAATATTGGCAGGGGTTGCAGCCAGTGGTTAGTGCTGCTTGCTGCATGAGATCCGGCACAACAATGGACATGGATTTGGGTGAAGAACTTGAAGTGTTGAACTCCAAAGAGGCAACAACACAAGTATCCCCAACAGCAGCATTCAGAGACATAGCATCTGCACCTTTCTAGAACAATTTGAACAACTCAATTGACTTGAGTTCCTGATGATGTTGTGCAATAATTGTAGAATATACTCCACTTATCAGTTAGCTTGTACATATCGTCTGCCGTACACGTTGAAATTTTGGGTTCTCAACTATATTTCACATGATTCATTATCCCTTTTTTGGATGCTTTTCTAATAATGTTCGGTTGTTTAACTGCTTCATTATACATGTTTTGGTACACGACAAGGCTTAATTTGTAAGATACTTGGAACTCAATTATATACTTTTTTTAAGAAAATCATGGGCCGTTTGGTTTAAGTGGAGTAATATATAATTAATTTGTCTCTTGAATTTGATTTAGTTAGGTTTCGAAAAAACCGAAAGCTAATAATGTAATGTAAATTCATCGTCAGTGGAGAACCTCGTACCGGTGTCCAATAAAGATTGGAAGAAAGCACAGAGATGAATTAGTAATTCACATTCATTCCCATGATAGATTAAAAGCTAAAAAGTTATACCCCCGTAAACAACAGTTGGTAAGAGATCATAATGTACAGCTAGAGTAGCCACTACGTGAGGGAATAGGCATAAAACCATTTTAGCCTACTTTGGCCTAATTATGTATTTAATAAACCGGATAAATTTAACATTTTAAAAAGCCCGACCACTTGACAAAGTATGGTAAGTTAGAATTTAATTAATTTTCTTTTAAAAAAATTAACCTACAATATGTAGAGATAAAAGACAGGTACAAAAAGAGTTATTTATAATAACTCAAGTAACTCAATTAATTAAATTAAATTCTCTTTATATATATATATATATACATATATATATATATATATATATAAATCAATTATGCTCAGGCCGACTCGTGTACTGATTAGTTACTTCTTTGAGTACTTTTAATAAGAAGCAAATTATAATATATTTTAAAGTATATAATTTATTTTCTTATAAAAAGGACTAGAAGTGATATTATATATGTAATTTCTTTGCCTACAAGTTAATATAATATTAATTATTGATTAAAATTGGTTATGATCAAACTAACAAAAAAAAAAGATGCAGATCAAACTGGGATGCATGTACACAGAGGATCAATTAATGCAACATTGTTTCAACTTAACTAGATTTTTTTTTCTTGAGTTCAAGTTCTAGTTATCAGTGTATAGTTACGTTATATTAATAATATAATAAGAAATAAATATATAAAAAATATTTTTAAAATTCTTTCATTCTAAATATTATTACTGGTAAAAAAATATTTATTATTGTTATATTTATATTTTAAAATTTTATACGTTTATTTTAAATTATTGAACTTACAATACGTGCGTGCGTAACTACCCCAGTTAAGTACAAATTTCAGGTTTATTTCTCCTGTTAGGGAAAATTTTATTTAATCGAGCTAGTAAAAGTGTTAAACAGACGGTTGTATTAACAAGTAAGAACTTCACTATTGCCTAAATGATCCTGGTCAATCTCCACGTGATACCTAACTGCATTTTTGAAAGAAAGATAATAATGTGTCACATGAAAATTTGTGGGGATCACGAATGATATAATAATTTCTTCTAAAAAGGAAATCCACATGGTACTTGAGGATTAATTGACTAGCTTCCTTTCACAGGAATCATTGAATATAATCTTGTAGGCACTGCTGCCTGTGATCTTGGACCAAATATGTCACTGCTTCTCTAAGACTCACCAGTAATCCTATCATTAACTATTTTCTTGCAAAAAAAGAAAGAACAAAATTGAAACAGAGTACAAAATCAGACCATTTGTCACAAGAACTGTCGAAACATGTGTCCAGAGGAGTTTAACCTGTTTCGTTGCCTGGGTAGGATCCAACTCACCGTCTCTTCCGTATTCATGAATTTATCCAACACTATGGCGAAGAATTCTTCTACTATATATAGTCTCACTATGCAGTTTGCTACGCATCATAATTGCTGAATTTTTTTGTATGCAGCAACATTCATCTCATCTTCTGTCTGGACTTTGTAACAAGATAACTGAAAAGGATTCAGTTGTTAGTTGTCTTATTTATTCTTCTTGCCACCAGCCAGAATGCGCTGGATTTGTAGCCCTCGGCTGAAAGCTTGGTTGTATAGCAGTCTAGTTTGGAATTCTGAAACAAATGGGAACCAAGCCAATATGGCCACTGGTGCAAAGATAACCACTCCCATTACGTATTCATACCCTCTTGATAACGCTTTGATAGACCCCCACATTCCAATTCCCTTCACCAATGGCCTACATGCTTGAGCTATCTGCTCATATATAACATCAGGGGAAAATCAGAAAGAAGTAATTTTTCTTTTACAGATAACAGCAAAAGAATTCATGAGGGAAATTTGTCTAATAATATGACCAACGAACTTAAAAGGAAAATTAATGTAGTAGATATTGAGATCTAACATAAAGAAACGTTGTTCTTTTCAGTAAATTAGCCATTGCCTGGACAAGTGAACTTTATTTATGAGATAAAGGGCCTAATAATGTACTGCTCGTATCAAATGCTGTGAGATACAGTTAAGGTCATGTTGTATGTTCAATATCATTAAAAGAAAGAAATGCCCATCAAAACAAGAGGTTATTAAAGAAGTACCTGTATAAATGCCCAACCTGTGGGCATAAAGGCTAGGAGGCTCACAAAGATGTCACCAACTGTGAGACTAAGTAGGACAAACATCAATGTTAGGATGACAACAGTTCCAATAAACAGAAACAATTTGAGGAGACGAAACATCAGCTGGAAATCTGCACTGAACGTCTTGCTTCCCATGGACACTATCTGCAGTTTCAGACGCATGAATGGCACCAATTAATTAGTAGAATAATTATTAAGCTCAAGCATAGAAATTCTTTAACTCATTATGAACCATCTGATCATGAAATACTGACCTTCAAGATGACTATGACAGCCACTACGACTAACCAGGACAGACCATAAACCTGAGAGAGAAAATGCATGTTAGAAAATTCTTCTCTTATATACACCCCTGCCTTTTATTTCTTTTTCTTTTTTGTTAACCCTGGGAGGGTGGTAATGGACTAAATTCTCTTCTGACCGAGGAACTTTGACTAAAATGTATACTACAATATAGTATGGATAGATATGTGCAGTCAAACCCTGAGGATGCAGATTCATAACTTTGACATGAAAATGTGCAAGTATAAGAAAATTGGCAAGCAAAATTACCGTGATGCTCTTGTCACCTCTAGCAACATGAAGATGATACACAATCCCATACTGATAGACAAAGAAACGCAGGGCAAGAATGACCTCCCAAATCCTCCCCAATATCCCAGTGTGCTGCAGATGTTCCTGCTCCTCATCCCACCATGATTCCCAGCTCTTGTTAGAAGGAACACCAATACCACCTCGACTACTAATCCATTTTGCCCAATCTTCCCAATCCTCAACTATCTTCTGCCACTCAAATCCTGATGGGTTAAAAAGGAAAGGACTGAACAACCAAGAACACGCCAAAAACCACATTGATAATGAGAGAAGGGCATATGATGTTGAATCAGAAGTTGCTGATCCATAAAGTCTATAACATATAAGCAGTATAGCAATCTCTATCCCTTTTACAAAGTGACTCCTAGAATACATCCTGTAGTTGTCCGCAAACCTCTCATGACGCACTACAAAACCACGCCCAGTTGCTCTGTATTTTGCCCCTCCATGCAGGAGAGTGCGCCCAAAATAGTGCATCTTAGTCCCTAGTGAGAAAGTGAAGAAAACGGGAGCTAGCTGCAGCTGCATTATTATGATGTCACTTAGTGCTGTTCTGAATCCTCTCTCTAGTCCAATTTCCATAACCATGGGAAGAGTCATCAGAAGACCTATTTGAACAAGGGATTGGGAAGCCATTGCTGCCTTTAATGGATCATCTCCCTTTTTCCTGGCTATCTTAATTATTGCCTCCTCCAATCCACTCAATGACAGATACAATCTGCCATAGAGGAAAGCATAAACCGTGATGGCCACTAACTGTAAACAGCAGAAAAAAGCTTTAGTGCTAGATGCGAGGTAAGCTAATTAAGCACGTATGATAAAAGTCAAAAGACATAAAATGAAGACAATTATATAGCTCACATGTAGAGATTGCCAGATGTTAGTTTTTAAGTGATCAATTATCAGACAATTTCCATATCCATTCCACTTATTGGATATTATTTTATAAAAAGACACCATAGGTAAATTTTAATAACAGAATTTCCTGAATAAACCTTATTGCTTTAATAAAAGATGTTCAGTATTATATTGCTTGAACCAAAAGCATTAAGCGTTACCATTGAGCTGACATAAAATCCAACGGTTGTAAAATAAAATGATAGCATGCGGAAAAAGTCAAATCGATGCCCCAGTCGGTAGATATCCCTGCTTAGTGTCTGCTCTCCATTACCACAGGCCACTTTTGCTTCAAAAAGAGAGATTTGATTGAGCCCTACATCTCTACCCTTTCCAACTTGGATATATTCATGATGAGTAACATTCCCACGTCTTAGTGTTGAGTTGAATCCTGTATAGGCAAAGGCATATGATGCAAAGGTAGAAATATCAAATATTGCGGTTAAAAAAACGTACCAATATTAGAGTATACCTACTCTGATTGTTTATTTTTTCTTCTAGTACAGCTGTAGACAACTGTATTAACTAACTGTAGTTAGTTCTGTTATGTTAGTCAGGCTCTATATAAACAGAGCTTGTAATCATTCAATGATTGGGTTGAATAATACTCTCTTCAATCTCAATCTCTCTCTCTCTCTCTCTCTCTCTCTCTCTCTCTCAATATCAAACTCTTTTAATCAAGAATGTTACCAGCAAATATATCCTCGCTCAGATTGATGCCACAAGAAGCCTTGCTGATTCCTCCACGGGTAAAATGGAAAATTCTATCAAAAACATCCGGATGACCATAGTGGAATCGAACCCTAAAATTGAAAAAAATCTATCATAAGTCAGAAAATGTGCATTCTGTTTTATATGTATTTTAATTCTCTTGCAATAACTGCTAAAGACAGCGAAAAGAAAAATCCAATAGTTTACTGATTATTGCCTTCAAGAAAATCAAATATGAGAGAGGGAAAAGGCAGGAAATCCATCAGTAAGTGAAACTTGGAACAACTATGGTTTGAATATGTTAACCTTTGAGACTTGTTTTAAATATCTTGCATGCATCACACTCTTAAATGCTGCCTTGATTAGACATGTGTTTCTCAGGAGGTTCCTAATTTATGGCAGGTCGACCGTATAATGAGAAACACAACAAACAAAAACTTACTTTAGCGGTCTAGCAAGAACTCTTTGACCAATTGTGACAAAGCTAGTTTCTTGATTTGACATAAACCAGGCCAAGGAAGAGACACTGTAACAAGTGATAAAAAAAATTAAGTAATAAAGGGTCTAAACACGACAAAGTGTTAGCTCTAAGTAGAAAAATATTCATAACCTTCCGGTGAAAATATGCTCACGAACACCTAGTATGGTGGGTGGGCGCACTCCATGATCCTCGTTAAATTCTTCCAGAAGGTTACGCATTTTCAAAGCTTCTTCCAAGTAATTATCCTAGAAGAAATTTTCAAATAAACCAAATTTAACCCTGACACCCATTGTCAACTTGTTCAAGCTTCACATTTTAAAATGTTTTACCTGGTTCATGTCGATAGTCTGAAGAGCTTCCCCTCTAGTAAAAATGATGGCATGATTTTGGTTTTCTGGCTTTCCTTCTCCTAACTTTGCTGGACCCGGAAGTTTTATTCGATATATTTCCTACAGAGGAGACACAGAAACAATCATTTCTAAGGTAACCACTAGTAATTAACTACCTCTTCTTAGACATCAATATGCATTTACTTGGTCAAGATTGTCCACAGCTTTGATCAACACAGAATAATAAACTTTCTGTATTTTGCCAGCTTCTCTTTCTTCAACTTCATCAATATATGCAACACGAAGTGAGGGATTGCTATAAATGAAGAACCAAAAATTAGATTCTTAAATTACGAACTAGGGAAACTAAAATCCAAATATGTATTATAATTAAAATTTTCAATTTTATTTAACAAAAGGAGAACATACTTAACCATCAAATTCAGGATATCTGTTGCCCGACGGTCTCCACAACGCTTTTGATTCCCATAGTTCTGACAGGTTGCAACGTATGTGAATTTCAAGTCAGCCATAGCCTCTATATCGGCATATAAGGATCTATGACTCTTTTTTTCTTCCTCAGATGGAACAGCAATAGCTTTATAGCCATCAAATATCTCTGTTCACAAGACAAAATAACATGCAATCATCTAAGCAGATAAACACTTTTTTTTTTTCAGGGACCATGATGAATATGACAAGTATTTTTACTGGATAGCATATTAACGAGGAAATGCTTGTTAAGAGTTGAAGGTATGTATACATAAGAAATGACTGAACCAACTGCTATGAATCCCAAATCCCCCATTTTACCTACTAGATTTAGTTAAATATCTCAGAATAAAAGGAAATTAGTCTTACCTTTTTCAGAAGCCATATCAAGAAATGCCTGGAGCTTTATTGCTCGGCGGTAGTACATCATTCCCCTAACTACATTAGAAGAGGGAAAAAAATCAGTTGACCTGATCCAACCTGAGGGGAGGGGAAAGGGAGTCACCATATACCTGTCCTACAAAGTGTTTGTCCTCTTAATGAGGCCCAGTGACGTAGCTGTAATATATTTTCCTCTTTCTCCCATATATCACTATCTTTCTTACACTCAAGTCGCTCCAAGAAGTTATTCCATTCCTCTGGCAACATTACTAAATTTTAGCCAGTCCATTCTCTATTAGCAATATACAATTAAGTTATATTGTGAGTTATTACAAACCAGGGAAGATCTTTTGCAGGTAATATATGATTGACACACCATCTTCATTCTCAACCTCAATGTCATTCTTAGAGTATACAGTCTCTTCACTATAGTATGGAGTTAGGACACTGAAAAGAAGAAACAAAAAGAGAGAGACGATAAACAAGAACAGGGCAGCTTCAGAATGCATCATTTTTTGAATTTTATGCATAAACAAATTTCTTGACCAAAAATGTTAAATAACTAAAAAAGGATATTTTGTGTCTACTGTATAAGATAATATTCCTACGATAGTTGAAGTCATCACATTGACACATTCTAAAAAAAACATCATACAACACTAACACTGATGGATATGGCTTTTGTTCTATTGGCTTTGTTAGGGTGTTGACATTTAATTTGTGTAGTTTAGTGTGCACAATAAAAACATGATGTTCCAGCAATTTATAATCTTTATAAAACATAACATGGGCACATATCTTCGTGGCCATGTAATTAAGGAATCTGCAGCAGACCTGAATGAGAGCATTTTACGTACTCGAGGAGCACGTGGCATATCCATGAACAATGAATTGGTAAAGAATGAAACCCTTCTGCGTACTTCGCTGTTTGTTGGAACTTCAACAGCAGATTCCTTCACAGTCAAGAGTAGATAAAGACGCCTAATCTGAAACAACCACAATGATTCATTGGTTATAGAAGCCTCTGGATCTTTGAATAATAATATAAACCAAAAAAAATAAAGAATTAAAATTGAAGTTACATTACTAAGTACCTGTTCCTCCCATTGTGCTGTAACCACAGGAGGGAATAGTATAGCAGGTTTTGCCTCTGTACCAGCAAAAACTTGTTGTCCGGCATCCTTACTACTTTGATTAAGTTCTGCCAATTCACTGATGACCATCAAAAGTAAAAAATCATGCATTATTATTTTCAATGAAGGATCCATGAGCAATCATAATAATGTATTCCAAATTCAGTGCCTTTTAGGTATACCAACCTGATTTCATTCACCATCATATCGGTAACCACTTCTAACATGTCTTGCAGCAAGACCACCACTGTACCCCGCTTGGATGGATCTCCATTTTTCTGTGACAAGAAATCAGTGCACAAGTTTCCAAATATAATGGTTAAAGACAAGACACCATTCAAGAATATGAACCATATATATAGTTAGTTTTGTTTTGAATGGCTCACCATTATTTCCACAAGCTCCACGAACTTCTTACAAAGGGAGGGTAGAAAGCCCATACGGAAATTTGTAAGAAGTGTATTCTTTGAGATGTTGCTCTCGACTTCTTTAATGATAGAGGAAATTATACTGGTTCATCACAATCGATTCAGAAGTACAATAAGAATTTAATTGAATTAAATATTCATAGCTTCAATTATATGTGCTACTTGAGAAAATAGCAAACAGCTGATAAGAAAATATCAAATGATCCTCTGTACTTCAATATGAAATTATGAATTAATGTGGCTCAATTAAATATTGATTACACAAGTTAGCGGTTAACCATTCTTTCACTCATTTATTTACTTAGTGTAGTCAAGTAGCTCAGAAATAATCTAAAATCTAGCTAGAGTAAAAAAGGAAAAATAAATTCTTAGTATAATTGCTATTCAGGAAATTCAAAAAGACTGATAGACCGCAAGAACAAATTTGAACACTTTGTACAAAAACAGATCTAAGCAGGATAGAAGATTAATGAAACTGGGTCTAATTTGTACCAATAGAAAAGAATATAATCCATTAATCTTGAATAGCCCTTCAGGCATGAAGTGTAAACTAAATTCAAATGCACCAACACAAGATACCAACAGATACCTTTTTTCAGTTTCTCCTATCACTAAATCATGTAGAACATGTTTAAAGGATTCATAGCATTCAATCACAGCACATTTCATATATTCATCAGCACATATACGCTTCCAAAGATCAAAGTCCCTCCCTCGAAACTGAGTTGCCATATCCAGTGCTACAGTAATCTGTAAAATCTGACAGTGTCAATCATATAAACTGGTAATAAACATATGAATATTGAAATTGAATTACATTATCCCACCTTGCTCGTAAGCAAAAATGGTGGCCACTGAATTATTTTCAGATTATGACCTGACGAGTAAGGAACTAGCAAAAGATCCATCTCCCTGGAGTCATGCAAACATAGTTTAGTCCTAAATAGGTGATGGACAGAAAAATGAAAAGATGGAAGAGAAAGCGTAGAATCTAGGATTGAGAGCAAGGGAAAGCAGCTAAAAAGTTTGGCTCTGAGGTCCTTTCCTATCACTTATGAGATCTTCCTCGCGAAAACTGCAAATAATCTCATTCCATAATTGTGCAAATTTGGCAGCTTCATTTCTTTTGCTTGCGGTAATCTATAGAAGCATGGAAACTAAAGTGAAGATGAACTAATACATATATTTTAATGTAATTATTAATGAAAATTTGGTAGCAACCTCAGCAAATTGCTTTGAGAAAGAGAATCTTCCTTTTTTCTTCTTATCAGAAGGAACCAAGCATGTGTTGAATGCACCAGGCAATGACTGAAACCGTGATCTCAGCATTCTCAGAGTCCGTATCTGTGGA
Organism: Glycine tomentella; assembly: GCA_007407185.1. Taxonomy (NCBI): domain Eukaryota; kingdom Viridiplantae; phylum Streptophyta; class Magnoliopsida; order Fabales; family Fabaceae; genus Glycine; species Glycine tomentella. The sequence continues at coordinate 1,627,353 of PYAF01004987.1, read as the reverse complement.
ATCAAATTAATAACAACATTAACTGACTGTTAAAATATGGTCAACTATTTTACTCTTTGAATCCATAGAAGTAATAGAATCCAATGTTCACCCTTTAAATGAAAAGGAAAATCTGACTTTGTTACGAATTGAAGACTTAATAATTTCATAGAAGAGGAATGCTAGTAACACATTATTTCAGACACTAATATTGATTAGAATTTATGTAATTATGTGAGTTCCCTATTTAATGAGTCTCATTCACTCATGATTTTTGAGTCTTAATTAATTTCAGCCAACAAAAAAGAATATGTTAAAAAGATATATTGAAAAGTGTGTTGCTAGCAATTGTATCTTAAAAAACATAATCAAATGATGATCCAGTACTTTGCATCCAAAAGGATCCTATAAATTTCTTAACTTGATTAAATAGATTTAGGGTTTCTATATGAGCTTGTGTTATACAAAAAATTTAGAAAGTCAATAAGATAATGGATCTCAAATTCTCTTTGGACATGGCAAGATAAAAATAAAATAAAATATATGATGACCTCTCCTAGACGATCAAAGGCTCCAACAAGACCCCCGTACAAAGTTGAGAAGATTGCATACCAAATTTGAGTGTCCATGAAATAAACCTGTATTGAAGTAAATAATGAGATGATACACTGATATAACTGTACTAGAGAAAAGAATAATATATGTACACATAACCAGGATATATAACATACACACCAAAAGTACAGGAGCCCAGAGTGCAACTACTGCACTATAGTTATTTCGAGCTGCATAGATTTGGATATATTAGATCAATAAAATTAACAGCAATATACAATGTAATCATGAAAAGGAAAAGAAACTACCATTGGGAAAAAATGCATGCCAACCATAATTAACATGTCGAATGCTCATTATGTCCTTTGTTGGCCTAACTAGAGGTTTTATCTGAAGATAGGTACAACAGTTAGAAAGATGCCAAATATATTTACAAGGCTACCATATTAGATGACAACTACTATCATATAAGATTTTTACCTGGACAAAAAAGCTGAATAAAAATTTACATGTCAAAAGCAACAACCAGAATATAGTGTACCTGAAATTCATGAAAGAATCTAGATGATGGAATAATTTTCAAACAACAAACAAAGGAACAATAATATATTTTATTTTAGTAACATAGTGTTGTGTGAAACATACTTCATAAGAGCAAATTGACTATCATGCATTCCTCTTCCAACATAGATGCTTGGCTGCATGGAGAGAAATGAACATTTAAAAAATGGACAAATGATACCCAAAGAATCCAAATTATTGATTTAAGTTCAGAAAACAGATATGTTTTTAAAGACTACCAGTTACTAATTAATAGTATCCACACATTCAAAAATAAATAGAAAAATAATGGCTTAAAACAAAAATTAGTGCTACAATTCAGATTCTTTGGAAGATTTAAAGACCATAAATGTTGGGATTTTGAATGTACAAAATCATGGTCATTAATAGAAGAATCAATTCTGTGGGAAAATTGTGTCCTAAGAGTACAAAGTTCTAAATTAAGCATTCTCACCAGACACCAAAAGAAACTGTAACAGAAAGATGTATCATAACTATTTGGAAACTCGTTAGATATATTTGTTGCCACAAAAAGTTAGTTGAACATTGAAATGGATCCCCAAACAAGTAGAATAAAATCTTTGATCAGACAAGGTAAACTATCAAACTAGAAAAGTGTAATGGTTTGTTTTGTAAAGTCCAAATTCTAAAAGTTTCTAACATGTAGATCATAGCCATAAAATCTCATGCAAGTCCAAAATTGTTTTGTACTCATTGATTTTCATTAAGATTAATGTAATATATACTTTTCAAATAAATAAAATGTGAACTATTTATTTTCATTCTTAACTTGTTCAAAATCTGACACAAATGATTGACATGATGGATTCTTAGTTGTTACAATTCAACTATAGGATAGAAAAATTACATTGTATAGAAAGCTACTGCATGTTGTAGTCAAATATCTTGTGATATTAGAAAGGTAAAAAAAAAAAAAAAAACTTCAAATTAGTGCTTCACTATCAATTTCTGCAAGATATGAATTGTCTGTGTAAATAAATGCATGTACATATTTTGCGTAAGATTTTGGTTCTGAAGGGGATCACTCCTACTGGAAAAAGTTCTTATTAGGAAATTAGCTATATGCTCCTCAAGTCACAGATATCAGTCATATCAATTTAAACAAATTAACTAAAGCAAATGTTTAGGCTCGTGTTCAAATTTGCATTACTTTCGGAATAACCAATAACTACATCGAAATAAGTCCTTTACCAACGGAGTCATTTAATTTACAACCATGAAAAGAAATAGTTAAATATGTAAGTGTATAAGAAATGAGTACCTGAGACCACCATAAGAAGAATCTAACTATGTGCCAGTCTGAGTTTTCAATCCAACGCCTTAACATTGGGAAAAGAAACAGAACAGCTGCTAGTAAATTCGGAAGCAAATATAATGCAACTGCCAGCATATAAAATGCCGGAATGCCTTTTATTTGTTTGAAAAAGGAAAGCAACTGCTTCAGACCCTCAGGTGCACCCTTGAAGGAATGAACATAGAAGAGTGGAAGAATGATAACCCAAAAAAGACTGACAAAAACTTTAAGCATATTTCTTAGCACATCAGTGAATTTCCATCGATGATAGCCTGGAAAGTTCAGGACCAGGTCCAAGATACCTAAATCATATAAGAGGAACATAAATTATATAAATTTCTATAACCAGGGAAGAAGATAAAAAGAACTGTCAAAAAGGAAAAAACAGATATTATAAAGCTTGGATGTACTTCAATACGTACTTAAAAATGAAAGAAAAATAATGTAGAAAAAAACTTCACCTATAATGGTATAAATAATCCAGAAAGAATCATTATAAATTTTCATGTGATACAAATCCAGCAAATGAATTAGCCGGGAAAAATGGTATAAATAAGCATCAACGTTTAAGAAAATAATTTCTACACTCAATCTGAAATATTGGAGGTAAACTTTACAGATTGAATCTACAAGGTATGGATTGATCATTAGAGTCATTACAAAACATTTAGACATGGATATGATCTCAGCAAAAATTTAGGACATATGTAAATCCTCAAGGGGAGTAGCTTATTGATCTTATATAAATTTTGATAACAAAATTTCTTTTCTAAATAAAACACTTGAAAATTTATAGAAAGGATGTACTAGGAACAACCCATGCACCTGACTCGCCTAACAGGGAAATGGAGGCAAGGAACCGTGATTTGAATCATTTATTTAAAGAGGTGGAACTTGTCATGCCAAAAACTAAAATATAATACAGTGCTATTTGCTTCTCATATGACTTATTGTACTGCTCATATGACATTTTATGTAGTTTGGAACAAATGAGATGCCAAGATTTTTGAACATTAGGAAAATCAGACCATCAATATATATATTTTTTTATACTAGTGATCCGTGATGATGAGTGTGATAAGTTTACATTAACAAGCCGATCAAAAAAAAAAGTTTACATTAACAATAGCAAACTTAAGGGAACGTATCATACTTTGAAGCAAGCGCAGAATGGATGCTGTGATGAATATACTAGATAGATTATATAAGACATCCTTCTGAAATATATCCGTCAGTGAAATCCCTTCCCAAGCAATAATGAACATCACCTATAATAAGAATGCTCAAGCCTTACCATAACCATAATAAGGGGGGAAATAAAGGTATAAACATTTTTGGTTTAATTAAATACCTGCAAACCCAGTATAAAAAATGTCCACATACGGTCAAAGCTGCGGAAGATGTGCCAGAATGTTCGTGTCTCAACAAAATTTGATTTGCCAGTTTTTCCATATTTTCTTGGCTCACCTTTTCTTCCCTGATACGAAATTTATATAAATACTGAAAATAAAGTAAATCACAATCATGCCAGTAGCTTCTTAGGGTGTAATTACCTGTGTCAAATCACTTGTTGATTTAAAGAATTCGCCATCATCACGCATGGGCCATCCTAGAGAAAAGCAATCAGATGACCTGCAAAAAAAGTTAGACACTGCAAATTAATAAATGAGTAAGCAAACCAACAAAGTCAATTTCAATAATAAAATCCTAAAGAAAAACAAACCAGAAATACTCATTTAGATCATCATAGTTGCACCATGCTGAGTGCGGAGCCTTTCCATGCCTGCTCTTCTTGGCTTCCTAGATTAATTAACACGATTAATAGCTTTACAAATCACCATAGATAGCATAGGTACCTGAAGTATTATGATGATGTCATGAGAGACAAAATCTTACCTTTTCAATTACTCGGTACAGGGGAGTTATAACCTTGCGCAAGAATGCTTCATCATCACCACCATAAGAAGGCTTGATATTTTCACCAGTAACAATGCTGACATTTCCAGCCAATAAACCATGGAGTTCATATGCCATCTGAGGTTATTTATAGTTTGGCCATTATTAGCATATGCAGAAACTAGTAACACATTAAAAAATATTAAAAAGAGAAGACAACTACATCGCATTTGCAAAAGCATTATAACACGAGATATTGTGGAACACATGGAAAGTATACTCACGTTGTGAAATATGTAGCATAGACACTCTGGCATGAAGCGAACATTGGATGCTTCACCCCAGATAAGAAGATACAAGCCCATATAAAGCAACTTCCTTTGCTGTATCTCTTGCTGACCTTGAGGAAGTCTGTGTGAAAGAACACCATAAGCACTTTTAAAAGAAAAATTTTTGGATTTTACCACTGAAGCGGATACTGTTATATCTCACCGTAAACTATGTTTTCGTCCCAAGAATTTGCACCATGATTTGTAATTCTTGAAGAGATCTTTCATCACTGAATCAACAGCACGATCATCGAGCTGATTTGGTAAAACCAAAAGAAAAACAAATGAAAAAAAAAGAACATACAATTTAACTTCTGGCCAAAACCAAAGCACGCTACTCTGATAGCTACGATAAAAAAAAAATTGATAATGTAATATTGACAAGAGTTCTCTTGATTGCAGTTTTATCTTTATTTAGTCCATTATGCTTTGCCTAAAACAGAAAAAGTGAGAGACAGATACATGCCAGGTTGAAAGGCTCGGGTTTAGGGTGTAGCCTTATATGAGAGTTAGCAAGAAGCAAAATCAGATGCTCTCTCTGATTCCTGACGTTGTCTCTCTGCCAAAAACAAACCAACCACATTAACAAATAAGAAGGCCAAACAAGAATCTAGTCAATCACAAATCTTCTCATTCTGTTCACGCGCAAAATACTTACCTGAAAGCCAAACATGGCTCTAAGCCAATCAAGCATGTCTAAATCTCCAGTTTTCTGCCTCTGTTGCTCAAATGAATTAGGCCAGTTCAAGCCACGAGTATTCCAAAGTGCAGAAACAGCAGCCTTAATCTAATAAGAAAGAAAGCCAAAGAACTCAGTGCAATGCCAAATAATAAAACACTAAGACTCCACATCAATTGGTTAAAATAAAAAGCAACACCTCTTCAAATTGCATAATGGGCACAGAAGCACCAGCAGCATCCAGAGGAAGAATATTGTAAGGCGTATAAATCTCCGTCTTCTCCTGGACATCTCTAGCTGCCGCGATAATCTGCACACACAAATTGAATATTGAAAGGGGAATGAAATACCTACTGTCACGACAGAACAGAACTAAACTCTGAAAGGGTAATGGAACCGAGACGAACCTCAGGAGCAACTTCTTCGACCTTCTCAGTCTTATTAACGGCACAAAGCACTTCGAATAGAACCCCAGCAGTCTGGTAAGCTTTGCTAAGCTGGGCTCTGCAAATGAATTTGGATTTCAAGGTTAGAGACGGAATTCATGGCAACAAGTGTGAAAGTTCACACATTGCATGTATCCACCTGTCTGCTTGATCCGCTTGGTCGAGAGTTCTGACATAATGTTCATAATATTGCTGATAGTAAGATTGTATTTCTCTCGCATCTGTCTTCTTAGCCCGAGAGGCAAGACTGGTTGGATTGTCCTGGTGTAGCACAAGAAATTATGTAACATGGATGAATTAGTGATATATATATATATATATATATATATATATATATATTGAGTGATCAGTCCCACTTCTAGCAGTCGCGGATGTTAATATAGAAAAGGGAGCAAATGATTTCTTCCAAATCGATTGTAATTTGCTAGGGAAAGGGAATACGGACATGTGATTTTAAGACGAAGGAAGAAGGACATACTAAATTTGCACATACTTACTTTTAAAAACTAATATAATAAAACTTTTTATACACTTCAATATATATTTATTTTTAGAGCTTTATTTTTATATATTCACTCAACCAATTAGAAATAATCTAATATATTTTGTGAGGTAAACTTATCATAAATTATAATTTATGATCAGATGAATACTATCAATACATATGTGCTATTTATTCTTATTTTTAACTCTTTTTTCTAAATATAATATAATAAAGGCATTTTTACTGTTATATTTTTCTATTTAAATGTAAATAAAAAATAAAAAATACTGCTCACTTCCATTTCTTATTTAGCATTGATCTTCTCCCTTAGATTTTATTTTTATTTTTTAAAGAAAAATGTAGAGATTGTCTTTTTCCCCAGCAACAATTAAGAATATGATATGCAAAATTATGGTTAAAATTGGTTTGAACATTATGATGATATTACTAATTAAGACTGAAACTGTCTCTATATATCACTCGTATAAAGCTTTGCATGAAGAATATTAATTTGTGACTGGCTGTGCTCGTGCGTAGTGTTGCAATTTGAAAAATCTTGCACGCACTTACCCTCTCCAATCGCTGTAGCAGCAATGTCTTAAACTGCCTGACGCCACGCCCGCTAGAACTCTGATCTAGCCTGTGCGCTTTTTCGAAGGCATAGAACCTACCTGCACATGCATATTTGATTTTGCAATTAATTAGCAGTTAGCAGAATTAATTAATTAATTATGACAAGTGATTATATATGTCCATGCATACAGAGATAGGCAACCCTGGGGCGCTCGGTTTCAATTTCGTTGGCGACTCTGAGAATGGGAGAAATGGAGGCGAGTGAGGAAGGCACGACTTCATTGTCGAATACCTCCAGCGAAAACGTCGTCGTCGCAGCGCTTCTTGATGGCCTCCGATTCAGTACTGTCTGATCCGGATTCGACATTCTTCTTCCTCTCCACCGCCTGCCTATACACACATATTCAGAAATTAACAACTGTGATTTTCTCCGCAACCAAAACAATCCGAAGATATATAATAATTAATGCACTTTCTTGATACGGTTGAGATTGAGATTATGGAAATAATAATGTTCATACCTGTTCAGTAACGCGGGAAATAAAAGAATATTCAAAACCTTGGATCTCAGATGATGGTGCTGTAGGCTGCATTAACTATCGTTGTGGATGGAGATGAAGGAGAAAGAGAGAAGAGAAGCAGAAATGAAGGTTTGAAGAAAAGAAAGGGGAATTAGGAGTATACGTGAGAGTGAGAAGGAGAACGAGTGGAAGAACACCGATTCCGGAGTGAGATCGAGTGAGATCAGTGCATGGCAATTCAACGGAAGTCCGTTTTCCTCTTCTTCTTGTCTATTTCTAACTGACCAATTCGTCAACCCCAACTAACTATTTGGATTTTGGAACCAACTTCGTCCCGCGCACTAATACACATCATCCGGCTTTTTTTATCAAATTGGGTTAAAAATTTAAAATAATTACGTTTTGGGGGTAAATTTTTTTTTATTTTCCACATAGATAAGTCGTATCACCTTTTACGATTTCTAATTTTTTCTTTTTCATAATATTTTTAAACTATCATAAATATATTTATAACTTTAAAGTCATATGAAACCATCTGATTTTAGTATTTATTTTTTAAAATTTAATTAAATAATATATTTGAAGTAATTATTTAGTTAGTTTAATATAATTTAAAAACATATAATTTAAAAATATTGTTATTAATTTAATATTTTTTTATTGAGTAATTTGAAAAGACAAATAAATTTGTTTATATATTAAGTAAAAAATTTCAAATTTTTATTACTTAAACAAAATTTAAAATTGTTAGTTAAATTATTTTTAAAAATATGCAAGTTTAAAATAAAAAAATAAACTTGTTCTAAAAAAAATGAAGTTGTGGAGCATCACATGACTTCAAAGTCGTGGAGCTCCACACGACTTCCATAAAAATGAGAAAAAAAGGAAAAATAAAAAATGGAAATAAAAATTATAGGAAAAAAACTACATTTAAATTTTAAGTTATTTGAAAATTAATAAATTGGATAGTTAAATAATTTAATAAATATATAATTTTAATTATTAATTTATATATTTTTTATTTTTTACGTGTATACGACTTTAAAGTCATATATATGTTTATGATTTTTCGTTTTGTTTTGTTTTATTTTTTTTTATCTGCACCCTCATTTGTATCCCCCTCACGACTTTAAAGTGAGCAATCTCACACTTTAAAGTCGTATACATCCGTAAAAATTGAAAATGACTAATTACACCTTGTTTTCTATTAAATTTAGTTCAATCTTTTCTTTTAAATAATGGTAATATTTTTAAAATATACCCTAAATAATTATCACATTGTGTTAACAAAAGTAAAAAAATTATATTTATAAAAATTCATCAACAAAATCAATATACTTAATTATCAAAATCAAAATAAAACTATTTTCATCCAAGAATCAATCTATCAAAATTTAAATTTTAACATTACTATAAAAATTTACAAAATTAATTAAAATATTAAATGTAATTCAAAGTAATTATAATATAAATTACTAAATACTTAATCAAATAACTTAAAATATTTACAAAAAAAATATTAAATCATATTAAAAAAATTGCTTGCATTTTTAAATAATAAAGTTAAACTACTTTTATCTATTTTTAAAATTAATTAAATTATATTAAATTACAAAATTTAAATTATTTTTAAATTACTCAAATTACTCAAATTATAAAAAAAATATTGTTAATTTATTTGCCTTTTCAAATTACTCAAGTTACTTAAATTCCTTTTTTCATTTTTTTCCTTTTTTCTTTTTCCTTTTTTTCTTTTTTTCTTTTTTGCTTAGAAGTCGTGTGGAGCTACATGACTTTGAAGTCGTGTGATGCTCCACGATTTCCTTTTTTATTTTCTTTTAAATTTAATTATTCAATTTTTTCTTATTTAAACCATGTTAATTTTTTTATTTTTAATTTAAACTTGCATATTTTTTAAAAATAATTTAACTAATAATTTTAAATTGTTTTTAAGTAATAAAAATTTGAAATTTCCTACTCAATATATAAACAAATTTATTTGTCTTTTCAAATTACTCAAATAATAAAAAATATTAAATTAATAACAACATTTTTTAAATTATATCTTTGTAAATTATATTAAATTAAATAAATAATTACTTCAAATATATTATTTAATTAAATTAAAAAATAAATAAATACAAAAGGCGGATGGTTTCATACGACTTTAAAGTTGTACGACTTCTATTATAATTTAATTTAAAATAGTTTTAAAACATTAAGAAAAAGAAAAAATTGAAGTCGTAACATTTGTTATGACTTTTGAGTGCAAAATCGTAAAAGGTGGCACGACTTACCCTTATATGAATAGGTTTATTTTAAAAATGAAAATGAAAAAACATTTAGTTACATTTTGAATATTCTTAAAAGTAATATAAATAATTATATATATTAAACAATAATTTAGAAATAGAAAATATGTATACCAAAAGGAATAATTGTATTTTTTAATAATTTTATATTATTAATTATATGGTTTGAATTATAAGATTATTATCACATGTGCATGGTTTGGCTAATCCTTATATGAGATGTATTTAAATTTTTTAATTTATGACGAAAAAAAGTTAATAAAATTTAATTACATAGCACTTTAAAAAATATAAAAAAAAATCTTCAATAGAATTCAGACATGAGCTTCAACATAATTATTTTTCTTGGTCATTGTGAAAAAACTTCAAATATCAGTTATTTATTTTGGGACATTGAGGGAGTTTTGTTACTATTTTTTTTTATTTGTTTTAATATAACCTGTCATAAAATAGTTAAGTATTCACATGAAGAAGAAAAAAGATCAATCATCTCATAAAAAAAGAAAAAGAAAAAGATCAACCGGAATTTCAGCTGCTAACTTGTATATTTTGGTAATTGGCTTAACTACTAATTGACAATCAAATAACGGTGATCACGATTATCAAGTCACCAACTTGTTTAATGACAAAATAGTAGCAGCTAAAAAATGGCGTTATTCAATTCTCCGATCCAAATCGTCACTTTTCATAGTCGTTAGTTCTATTTAGACAAAAGAACCAAACTAAACCCTTTGTTAAAAGTGAGATGAAATTAATAAATAAATATTGAGACGAGATAAGCTAGTAATTAAGTCATAATAATATTATCTTAAAAAAAGTCATAATAATATAATGAATGATCTAATAAAAAAACCAGAATAATTCTTAAAAATGAATGATCAAGGAAAAAACCAGAATAATGAACGAACAAATATAACGAACGATCTAATAAAAGTCAGAATAATTCTTAAAAAAGTTCTCCTTCAATAATAACTCTCGTCATATAAAATGATTTATGATTAAATATCAATGTAAAAACTTTTATGTTGTCCTTCTGATTAAATTCTTTCAAACGATTGTACTCCAATTTAGTATTAGAAAGAACAATTAATAGAAATTAAGTTACTTATTCTTACACAATTATGCACGTTGATAAATTTAAATATTTATTTTTATTAATATATAATTTTATGTATATATTGTGAATCTATATATGATCATTTAAAACTTTTTCAGAAATTTATTTATTTTTTACTCAAAGTTACTTTATTTTATAATTTTCTATAAATAGAGAACTAAAAAATGGATAAACAACAATAAAATATATAAAGAATGTTAAAGCTCAAAGAGGAACCCAATTTAAAGAAATGGCATGTGAACTTCAATTAGAAATATTGTAAAAGATTAATTCATTTCGTAATGATAAGTGTATTAGAAAATTTAACATGTGAGATTTAGGCAGAAAAGCAGAAAACTAATTAATTGTGTCATTCTCATTCCATTCAAATGGGATTGGATTTAGGGAAAGATATTAGTTTTCCACAACACATTGAATTTAAGATTTAAATCCTTATTAAAAGATGAGGAATGTTTACATTCAATATCTGACAATATTTAATTTTAACGAAGATTACTTTTATATAGATAGATAGAGAGAGAGAGAGAGAGAGAGAGAGAGAGAGAGAGAGAGAGATTATCTACAGGAATGTATATTTGTCATGGGTCCAATAATAATATCTCATCAAATCCAAAGGTAGTTAAGAGGGGTGTGTCTAATTCAAACATGTTTTATATTTAAAAGACCATTGGGCCCGTGATGGATGATCTTGCTGGATATTAATTGGTTGGGGTTTGTCCTTTTCTTGTGATGAAAAGCAAATACATTACTCGAAAGATAAAAAATATATAATTCCTTTAATTATGCGGGGTTTATCCTTTTTTTTTTCATCCGCTGTTTTTAAGAAAATGTCAACTACAGAAATAAAGTAAACTAGCAGAAATCTCATAAAACTAGGTGCGTACAACTGTACAAGACCATATATATGAGTTATTACACACTGCGCGCACAAGTTTTGGATATATAGGTCTGATTCCACATGGCAACTTGCATGTTTTGCTTTCTATAATTGTGATATCAAGCTAATTAACATTTGTCACGGTTTTAATGATACAACAATTGATAAATTAATCTAGAGAAGGAGGAATCATATAATTTTTGGGCCATTCTAAATAATTGGGTGTATGTTTCTCTATAATGAAGGGTGAACTTTCGGTCTTCTAAGGCCCAAAGCCTGGTAAACTCATTGGTATTTCTAGGATTCCATAAATATTAATTGTTAAAGTTGAAGCATATGCCAACACCATGCTGCCCCATGCTTGATTACTAAAAGATTTAGACCCTAGTTGTGGGGATGAGTCTTTTGTTCTCTCTCTCTCTCTCTCTCTCTCTCTCTCTCTCTCTCTCTCTCTCTCTCTCTTTTAATTATTCTTGCTTACTTATTTGTTTGATTCGGATTTGATTAAGTTTGACTTGGTTGGGTTGTATAGGTTAATCCATTTAATTTGTATAAGCACAATTTTGGCCAGTCTAATTGGTTTTGAAGTTAGGGTTGCTTAATTGGGTTTATATATTCCTTGTGGGAAAGGAACTATGACAAATGTATTAGATCATTACAAGTAATAAAATGGGTAAGAAACCATATCATTCTCAAAGATTGGTGGTTAATAACTATTTCACAAAGTCAATTGCTAATAAGAACACACAAATAGGAATTTCAAGTTTATGTGTGATTTGAAGAAAGAGCTATATTGAATACAAAATTAAAGATTTTAGGCAGCATAGTTGTTAGGGATTAAAAAATAGAGGTAATCTAGTAGGATTAATCTAATTTATAGTAAAGGGTTTAGATAATTTATATAAAATTTTGGATTTAAATTTCATTGTCACGATTGTACATCAAAAAGGGATAACAAATGTAAACTCAAATTGAGGGTAGCTTACTGCCCCCAGATATATATATATATATATATATATATATATATATATATATATATATATATATAATACATATGTGAAACATCTACAATTTTTTTTATACTTTTACTAACAATACTATCCAAGGGGACTATTGAATAGTTAACAAAAAACAATGGAATACTCAAATCTTCCATTAAAAAGGACGTCAACAAAAAATTATACAATTTACGTATAACTACTTAGATAGTTTGGCACGAGTTGAAAATGTTGTTTAAAAGGGCATTAATTTAGGTACATCAAAGAATTAATATCTGAAATGGATATGGGTTGACTTTGAGTGCCGTGGACTTTTTCCAAGACACATTACAGGAGAGATCCAAGTGGGTTAGGGTTCATCGATCAAGACCCACACTTGTCCCTTGTTGCCTTGCGTTCAGAATTAAAACGAAGTGAAATGTGGGCGAAACTCAACACCGTAGTTGACAAATTTTAAAATTCCAAGCAAGAGATGTCAATCGTGTTAATATTCGATTAGGTTAATATCCACTCTACATTATTATTTATTTTTTCTTCACCTACGCCACCTGCTAATACGTGACAGTTGATACATAAATTATTGGTTTTAATTATCAAGTATTCTTTACCCGCTGTTCACACTTTTTAGTCTTTAGATATATATTAATTTATCGTGGATTCAACATGAAATGTAAATTCCATAAAAGAAACTCTTTAATCTCAAACTCAAATTTTCTTGACATTCTAGTTATCTTACAAATGGTTTCATCATGTGTTTAAAAACTTTCCAGGCATTTGCACATGACCAATTAAAAACTTCGGTTGATTTGCGGGAAGGAAAAAAAAACGAGAAACTGTATTCTACTACAACGCACGTATTTTTTTTTTTTATGAATAAGTAAAAATACGGTGACTTCTAAAAGTATTTTTTTTAAAATACATATTTTCTAAATCTTAAAAATTTGAAAATGAAAATAAAAAGTGTCACCTAAAAATTCCAATAATCATGTAAAATACATGAGACAAACTTTATATACATGAAAATAGATCAATTTACACTCGTATAACTTTAACAACTATTAAATCATTTTATATCTTTTAACTAAACAATATTTTCTTAAAATTCACCATTGGACTAAAAGTTCATTTCACATATATCACGTATGTGAATTTTCATGTTAATCTAAAATCATTTATTACGTCGTTCATATATATTCAAATCGGTATAATATAAACATTTCAAAATATTCTAAATATGAATCATTTGATTATTTTTTTTATTATTAAATTTTGATAAAATTTGACTAAAATGATCTTGGTCATATATAGATGTAATTTAATGGTTGAATTAATAAAATTACATTTTATATCAAATTATAAAAATGATTTAATAATTATCAAAGTTATATCAATGTAATTTGATCTCATATATATATTGGAATGAATTGATAGTGTGATTTTTTTACCATTATTCAATTGATTATTGTCACATAATTTGAATTTAACTTTTGTAATAATCACTTCTAAAAAAATATCTAGAATGATTTCCAACTTAGTAGCGTATGCAGAAATAAAATTTGTTTAATTTACTCCACTTAATAATTTTGTAAACACATTAAATTTCATTAATTTAGCTATTAATTTAATAAAATAAATAAGTACGTAGATCAAATGTATAAAAGTTCATATAATTTGAAAATCATTTAATATTTACTCAACCATTTTTTTATTGTATATTATACTTTTCATGTATAAGCACATTAAATTAAGACGATTCTTCGAGAATTTGATCAGGCTATGCATATGTCACAGGGAGCACCATGGGCAACATCATGAAGTGTTGTTTCTTTTTCCAGTTTTAAAATTTTTTACAAATTTAATTTCACGTTACGTGCATCAGTGCATGGGATGACACAAAATGGTAGCACTTGTGGTTTGTATCTTAGAGGAGGATCCCACTTTAATCTTTGGAATAAAAATCTTATCCACCGTTTGGTTTTTGGGGTTAAGGGGCATGTATTATAGCCGTACTCACTCGTGACGTTAAAAGTGGGAACACTAGACATGGATGCGGGTGACGGGGTAATATGACGTACTCTACGCCGCCTCACAAGTCACAACCCATCATTGGAATCAAAAAAGACAAACCTAATCCTTCATCCTTCATCCTTCATAATAAAACAAACAATGAAAAATACTAACAAAATAAACATGCTTTCGCCCCTTGCTTCTGCCTCTAGGATCTACATACTAGTAGGAGCCTAGTAAAATCTATAAACAATAATATAAAAAAGTTTCAACTTGGTACCACTACTACACTACATTACTTTTTCTAATTGAAAACTAATAATGGATCGTACAAATTAATTTAGCACACAATATAATGTTGTTATTTAAAATAGAAAGTACAAGATTCCGTACAAAGATTTAAAAAATAAATAAATTGTACTTCCCACCTTTCTCAAGCATATCATGAGTTGAGATTCCGATTATTTTTTTGGTACTGAACAACTAATTGAATAACTATAAGTCTAGAACTAAATAAAAACTACTTTGCTTGCAATTCGAGTTTTTAAGTGAGTTTTTAATGACAACTGAACAAAACTGTAACTGATTTTCTGGTTCTATTAGTTTTCATCAATAAAAATAGAAAAATGAATGTTTGTTGTAAAGCCATTCCAGGTCCGGCACGTGGAAATGGTAAAGCAGCGCACAATCACCAATGTCGATTTTCATCTTTCTGGATATGTACTAGTACTACTCTTGGAAAAATGTTATTTATTCACGTCCCAAAAGAAAAAGAAAAAGATAAAGATAAAAATAAAAATAAACCTTAAGACATTACTTAAAGAAACTATAAAAAAAAAATCTTATGATAGAAATAACAAGAGAACATTAGAAAAATAATAAATAATACAATTTTATATATTTAATAAAAAAATTCTTAATTAATATTTTAATAATACCAATTAACATTAAAATAATGCCACAGAGACCAAAGAAATTAAGATGTAGCAGTAGTAAATAAGAAGAGGGTGTTTTGAGTTTCCATGAATCCACAGATCCACTCAAATAATTATTACTCTTCTCTTCTCTGTCACCATTCACAATTCACAATTCACAAGCTTTCTCTCTGGGAACATAACTAGAATGCCTGCTTGGTGGAATAGAAAGTGGAGCAAGAGTAAGGAGGAGGATGAGGAGGAAGAGCCACGTGCCGGTTTTCAGTTGAATTTTATGAAATCTCCGGTTTCCGTTACATCGTCCAAGAGCAAGAGTAAGAACACGACGACGACGAAGAAGAAGCCCAAGAGCTTCGATGAGAAGGTGAAGGGTGTTCCGTTGCCTCGTCCGGCGCATAGTCACAGCGATCCAATTCAATCGTTTGGATCTGTTTCGGTGTCGGCGGGTTCCAGCGTCAGCTCCTCCACCTCCTTCGACGATCATCCAATTTCGCCTCCCAACACTAACACCAACAGGTTGTACCCAATCCTTCATTGCATAAACTGCACTCATTCCTTTTCCTTTTTTCTGTCACCGGCTTTCTGTATAGGATTGTTTCTGTTCTTTCTTGTTTGTGACTGAAAAGCTACACTTTATTCCTAGTTTGATTATAAAAATTGTTAATAGATAGCAAGTTACTACCTAGCTCCTCCTCTGCCTAATTTCTGCTTTAGATTTCTTTGTTTTTTTATGAGGGCTTTAAAAATTGGTAGATCGTTGCAACGATAAATTTTTTGGTGTGTCGCATTTATCCGCAAATTTCCTGCAATATCAAGGAATCCTGTGACCATAATTTAAAACCTTGGTCGCAATCCTGCACGAAATTGCAGACAAATGCGGCTGTTGTCGTCACAAAGAGGCCAAATTCCTTGACCTCGCGAACGAAATCATGGTTGTGGACCGTTTTTGAAACCTTGTTTTTTAGGAATTGTATTCTAGGGTATGTGACTGTGATACATGGTTGAGATTATTATTTGTAATTCTTGGTGCTGATCGTGTAAGGAACAGAAAGAATGTGGAGTGCTCATGGTGCTTTTCCAATCTGGTGCTGAACTAATCCATGTTATTTGTTTAACATGCAGAGGACAAGATGAGGTTAGGGTCAATGTAAGGTCAAAAAGTCCGGGTCCTGGGTCAAGAGGACCTACCAGTCCTACCTCACCGCTTCATCAAAGGTTGAATAATTTCAGCCTTGACTCTCCTACGGGGAGTCAGTGTCATCCATTACCTCTTCCACCTGGCTCTCCAACTAGTCCTTCTTCTGTGCTTTCCAACACACGAGCAAATGGACATTTGGAAAATGCTACTAGCAATGTGTCCAAATGGAGAAAAGGAAAGCTTCTAGGACGGGGAACATTTGGGCATGTATATCTGGGATTCAATAGGTAACTATTATCTAACAAACTATGAAGTGTTGTTAAAATCTATTCCTTTGACTTTCGAATCAACAGTTATAGTTCTGCACTGTATCCTGCAAAGTGCATTTCTCACTTTAGAGGAGCCAAATCCTTAGAACTAAATATTGCAGTAGTAATTGTCATTGGAAATAACAAATCTGACATTAAAGAGCAACAATATTTACATAGTTATTTCGTCATTATTCTTTCAGTTTGTGTATTTGCCTCAATGTCTATATTCTGGACAGATTACTGAAACCATTTCTATTCCGCTTCCTATGTTTGACAGTGAAAATGGACAAATGTGTGCAATAAAAGAAGTGAAGGTTGTCTCTGATGATCAAACGTCAAAAGAGTGCCTCAAACAACTTAACCAGGTCATTCTGACATTTCCTAAGGAAGATTTATACATGATTGTCTAACACATAGTACTTTTGCAGCTCTTCTTTGCACTGTTGCATTGGAGTTTGCTTTAATATGTCCAATTATGATTTTATAGTCCATAATGTTATAACATATTCTCTATTTGATTACAGGAGATAAATTTGCTAAATCAGCTTTCACACCCTAATATTGTTCAATACTATGGGAGTGAAATGGTATGCTAGAATAATACCATTTTATCCATATTTTAACTGTGCACACTCAAAAGAGAAATTGAAGAACTTCCATTATCATGTATATAACTAATATATATCCATGTTTTCAGGTAGAAGAATCACTTTCTGTATATTTGGAATATGTCTCTGGTGGTTCTATCCATAAATTACTTCAGGAGTATGGTTCATTTAAGGAGCCTGTTATTCAAAATTATACCAGGCAGATTGTCTCTGGACTTGCCTATCTGCATGGAAGAAATACAGTACACAGGTATTTTGATTATTCCTATGCAATCTTTAACATGCATTTAGTCTTATTTATTCTTTTTCATATTGTCATCGTGGTTTTCTTTTGGCAGGGATATTAAAGGGGCTAACATACTAGTTGATCCTAATGGTGAAATCAAACTGGCAGACTTTGGAATGGCTAAACATGTATGTTCATCTTATCCTGTAAATAACAAATTGCTCCTAGCTCACTTCATAAGTAAACTACATTTATTATTTCATTAGAAAAATAGTTAACACACGTGATGTAAAATTAGGTGATAGTTGTTACTTCAAAGTATTTCTCTTGCTTATTGTTAAAAGTAGCAATCCTACTGATTCTTAATGACAGAGAGACATCTCCTCCTCTCGGATGCATGCTCCCTCATACTTTGTGCATTCCCAGTCTCTCACATAGAGCTGGAGAGCTGGCACAGCACACGTACGACTCTCACACATGCAGGATGCATTCCTCTCCTTCAATCACAAACTCTGTTTTTCTTCAGTGTTTTAAATTTTATTAGATTTTACTGCTACAAATAAAATGTGATCTAGAGAGCTTAAAAAAATGATTTTGTATTTTGATTGATTTCTGATGCATTGTCTCTGACATTTTATGCTTCTGAACCAGATAAATTCTTCTGCCTCAATGCTTTCATTCAAAGGAAGTCCATACTGGATGGCACCTGAGGTAAATTGTTTTTTCTATTCTTCTGCAATATTGAAATTTCTTTTAAAATTGAGCATATTTTTCTTTCCTCTTCCACTTCTTTCTCACCACAATTACTGGATAATGATATTCTCTTTTTTAGGTTGTAATGAATACAAATGGCTATAGTCTTCCAGTTGATATATGGAGCTTGGGATGCACAATTATTGAAATGGCAACATCAAAACCTCCATGGAATCAGTATGAAGGGGTGAGATATTGGATACTTCAGAACTAGCTTTTACTTGTATAACCCTGTTTGGTGAATATGAATGCCTAAAATTGTTTTTATGTTGGATTGAACAGGTAGCTGCCATATTTAAAATTGGGAACAGCAAAGATATGCCTGAAATCCCCGAGCAACTTTCGAACGATGCAAAAAATTTCATCAAGGTATGCTTACAAAGAGACCCATTAGCTCGCCCGACAGCCCATAAGTTACTAGACCACCCCTTCATTCGAGATCAATCAGCAACAAAAGCTGCAAATGTCAGCATAACCAGAGATGCTTTCCCTTGCATGTTTGATGGAAGCCGGACACCGGTATATATTAGATATATATTTATTTTCGAAAAGTCATGTTACTTCTTACATGTTAGTTCCTAACATGCTGCAATTGTCCTGAAGTTGGGATGACTCAAGATGTTATAAAGTACTTGATAATATACAAAGATGATGTACACACTGGATATCAATAGACTTTGTTATGATCTATATGCCAAATCACTATGATTCAATGTCAGTATATCATTGACAGCAGAAGAATAGAAAAAACAATGCCTATCATGCAATTGTTTTTTCAGTTATGTATGTAGGTGCATTATGTAGTCCATCTTGTATATATTATTATTAAACTGCAAAGTGAAGTGGTATACGAGAACCATTAGTGGAAATTTGGTGTGATTTGTTTGGTTGTATTGTAACTATAGAATATATAGACGTTACACACAAATACTGTGTTACTGTGAAGAAAATAAAAAAACAGTGAATGTTTGTCACATGTATGAATTGGTTGTCTGTTATGAACCTTCACATAATTAGTGGTCCACACTCCACATCATATAATTTTTTGCAAGGCAAAAGAAAATGAACATATAAATGGTTAGCACTGGATTTGTGACACAAGATGTGGCATGGCCTCCAGGCTATGAAATGTGAATATAAAATGATTTACAGGCTACTAGTGGTCCACTTCATTATTATGTTTCTTTATAATAACTTACAAGGCTACATGCATTTCCTTTGGAATTCGATGCTCTTGCTGCTTTTGGTTGTTGTTGGCTTGTTGCAACTTGCAATGTATATATCACATGTATCACTTAAAATTCACATAGCAGAAATGCCAGAAAAAGTTAGGCAATAAACAAAGAAGGAAGCCACAACCTAGTTTTGAGTAAAAAGGGAAAAATATGAATATACCATTGTAGTGGAGCATATATTATAGAGGACTTAATGTTGTCAGAATTATGTGAGTACGGATTTTTCTGTATAAACTAGTTATGATTTTTAAGTTTCATTTTGGTGTTTTCTGACTTTGCTGTGTCAATTTGTTCAATTTTTGTAAAATTCAGAGCATGATACTAGACATAAACCAAGTCCCTTTGGAACTACTTGAACCTGGGATCGAATCCCAACCAGGACACTTTTTCTTGTATGTTAGCCTACCTGCCTTCCTATAACAGGTCTCAGACCTGTTTGTAACAAAAATAAAATAACGATGACACATATATAACGCACATATTTCTTGCACTGAATGATGTGGTTTCGAAGTTGAACTTTCTAAGTAGTTGTTTCTATTGCTAATGTTGAGCTGCAGTTAACATTTTCATCATTTTTATCTGTTTGCAGCCTGTGTTAGAGTCCCATTCCAACCGAACAAGTATAACTTCTCTTGATGGAGATTATACATCAAAGCCAGCTCTTGCAGCACCACGTGCATTAAGGAGTCCTAGGTAAAATATCCACCTGTTGTTAGTCTCATGAACGAATTGCATCTATGTTATTACTTATTTGGACTCACATCCTTTTGTAATTCTCTTGTTCAGAGATAACACAAGAATGATCACATCTTTACCAGTATCTCCCTCTTCAAGTCCATTGCGACGGTATGGGCCAACGCATCAGAGCTGTTTTTTTTCTCCTCCTCATCCAGCTTACACAATAATGGGACAAAGTAGTTACACTTTGAATGACATATCCTCATATCCAATGAGATCAAATGCCACATTCGCTCTTGATCCTTGGCATGAAACATCTCGATACAAAGCCAATACACCACGTGGTGGATCTCCAAGAATGAGACTCAATTGAGTTGAGGTTGTAAATAGCTATAGAACTAAAATATTTCCACGTCTCCCCAGCATACCTCGTGGTCTGTGGTTGAACTTCAATCTGGACTCTGAAACACAAACTATCCTAAATATTCTGCTGGTCCATTCTTTATACTTGAGAACCAGATGACGGAGGAAATGATTCTGGCCCTATGCTCTCGGTGGATTGGATTGGGGAGACCATGCTGCTTGTAACAATTTCTTGATTATTGTAAATGCAATGTGCTCACTGTGTTTGTTGTAACAATTATGTTGTATAATGATAGTTCATGGCAGAATAAAAAAAAAAAGTAATTTTCATAGCCACTCTTTCCATTTTGAATCAGGAATTCTATTTGAGATTAGATAGGGAAGGGAAATCTATCAGAGCCGGCCTAGTAGTGAGGGGTTAGAATAGTTTGTACAAGATTTTGTTACCATTTTTTGTATACCAAAAGAAAGTTACTGTACAGGAGCGTGAACAATTGGCTGAATTGCATAATGGAGTCAGAAGTGTTTGGTTCACTTTCATATGAAACTTAAGATAGAAGTTGCTTGGGAAAAAACTGCCGCTAACCTTTTTGAGTTTGATTTTGTTTCATGTAACTAATGTTCTCTAATGTCATTATAGTTGGTTTAATATGAAAAATCTCTCGGAAATAGAAAAGTTGATCATGCCTCTTAAGGTCATATCCCTCGTTTTTTTGTTTTTTTTGTTTTTTTTTTTTCTATTTTGCATCACGGTAGTTGTTGACCTAGTGTCAGAGATAGAACTGTTTTTTCGATCATGTTATAATTAGATTTTTTTAGTTTTATTATAGTTAAGCTTATTTAGTGTGACTTCTGCCATCAGTTCAATGCTAAGTATGATGTATCCAACTACCAGAGTACGTGAAAGGAAAAAGGGTTTCAATAAAACCTTCACAATTAAGAATATTTTAGGAGGAAAAAAACATTATTTTTTATTTTGCTAATGAGTGTACTAATGACATTAGCTAAAGAATCAATGAATAAAAAATTATTAAAAAGATGGTAATTGATAATATAATTAAAAATATAGGTATTTTGAAGAGAAGTTATGTTTAATTAGAAATATAATTAATCATCTTGCTTAATTTTATTATAATTATATTTAATATACTACTAAATATTTAAAAATTGATAATTTATCTATGTATATGTATTTTACAAAAACACTAAAAAAAATTATAAGTTAAAAAATTATTAAATATAAATATCAAAAGTATATATATAAATTTTAAATAAATCGGTGTAAGGTAGGGGTTTAAAGTAGTAGAGATTAGTGTATGGTTCTTATTTCTGTTTTTTGGGTTTTAGAAAATAGTGTGATTTTAATTGCAGTGATGCTTGTTGGTGAAGCAAATGCACAATAGTGGTTTTCTGAATCAGAAAGAGATACTCGGAAAAACAAACTATATTGCTCACGCACGCGTTAACATTACCACGTTCTTAGTTACAGCACTTCTGCTAACCTTTCGTATTCAATTTCCCTTTGGATTTCATTCATTAGGTAATACACAAATGACAAATCTCTCTATATTTAATTTTAATAATACATTTTTATTCTTAATGAAATGAAATCAATTTATATTCTTATTCTAATTATTACTGTTATTTTGTGGGTTTTTTTGACGTGTGATTGATTCAGGTGAGTACGATTCCGATGGATTCAAGTTCGGGGCATCAAGAATTCGATTATTTGTTTAAGTTGTTGATGATTGGAGACTCTGGGGTTGGCAAGAGTAGTCTTCTTCTCAGTTTCACCTCCGATGCTTTTGAAGATCTCTCCCCCACTATTGGTCCTTTTCTCCTTTGATTTGTATATTACAATAGATATTTATGCACCTTTCTGTCTTATTTGATTTGATGATGCCTCCTGCAGGTGTTGATTTTAAGGTCAAATATGTGACGATGGGGGGTAAAAAGCTGAAGCTTGCAATTTGGGATACTGGTATTCATTCACTTTGTTGTTATTCCTTGCTTGATAACTTTGCCTATTATGGATACTGCTGAATGGTAGATATGACCTGGCAGTCATGGAGGATTTTTACATTGTTATGGCGGTGGCAGCCAATACTAGATGTGATTGATTGTGCTTATGTTTTTCGATAACGCAGCTGGCCAGGAGAGATTCAGAACACTGACGAGTTCTTACTACAGAGGGGCACAAGGAATCATCATGGGCAAGTTTCTGTTCTCCATTTTTTGACTTGCCATCTTCCCCAATTGTACATTTATTGGATTAGGTGAAATGCCTTGAATGACAACCTGGAATAGAATGATAGAATAATACATTTATTGTACATTTTTATTAAGCAGGCACTGCTTATGGTGAATTCCTGTAAATTGAAATCTTTCCCACTTGTTTCAGTTAAAGAACAGTAAGAATTATGATTTTTAGTGTCTACACTTTGAAATAACATATGTTTATGCATCACCATAATGGCTTTCTTTGGCATTTTTACTTGCTTTGAAATAAAACTTGAAATCAATACTCATTTACTTAAATTTGGATTTTAGCATTTCTTTTAAGGACAGATGTAAGCCATTTGGCTTTCTTTTAAAACTAAACATATTACCTTACTCTGGGGTAATCTAGTTTGTTCTGCTATTTGCGTTGAGCTAGTTGGTTCCTTGCTGAGAGGAGTTAGCAGCAAAACTTTCCCATGCTAGGTTATGCAATTGCATGCTTATTCCATCCATCATTAAAGGTTTTTCACTGCCTTGCTTCATCAAAGCATGTGGTTGCTTGCACTTTAATTCTTATCTTACTCTTAGTTCTTTTAGACTAATTTGCTGACCTCTTCTGTGAAACATGTGGTGACCTGATGATTCTGATTTCTAGCATACTGTATCTATATCTACTCTAATCAAATCCAATTTTTATTGATTTATTGTGAGAGTTGAATATCTTTGATGTTGCTTGGCAAAATTTTGCTTTGAGAGCTGGTATGAATATTAGTGAGTAATCCTGGATTCAGTTGGTTTGTTAGTGAATTGCTCTGCATCTAGTTGATCTGTGGTGATCCAAACTGGAATTTTCTTTCTCTTATTGGTTGGATTCACCACAAAATGGCTGCAATATCTGCATTAGATGCACTGTGTTTAATGGTCCTTGGAAACCAGGAGGTGGCCCTTCCAAGTTAATGTCGGGGTGAAATTTGACTTTGGATTAGCTGCTAATTTTGTTCCTCTAACTAATGCAGTTTATGATGTAACCCGGCGAGATACATTTATAAATCTTTCTGAAATATGGGCAAAGGAAATAGACCTCTATTCAACTAATCAAGATTGCATCAAGATGCTTGTTGGGAACAAAGTAGACAAGGTATCTTTGTTTAAGAAGCTTACAATCATATGCTTCCATTATATAGTGTAGGATGTCCGTGCTTGAGTTGTTCAAAATCAATATGATTCCAGTATGAGTTTCTTCCTTCTTGAGACCTTGGATTCCAAATCAATTCAAATATTTAGGAAATTTTTACACAGAAAATACTACCAAATATCTTTCAACCAATTTATGTTTCATCTATAAAATATCTTTGAACCAAATTTTGTTCTTTTTTCATTTTAGAGGTTTGCTGCAAGGGTGGGGGTGACATCCTTTGCTGCTGTGTTCTGTTTATTGGAGTCATGGTGTTTTATGATGGGTTGTTAATACCGAGTGTTAATCAAAATATTCCTTCCTTCCTTCTGTTATTGAACATAGTTTTTTTTTTTTTTTTCTTGTTTTCCATTAGGGTGTCAGCGTGTCTTTGTAGAGAAGTTTCTATTGCAGATTTACAAAGGGATTTGAGAGCTCTTTTGATCTAAAGCACTCATCATTTGTTTCATTTGTCTGTTTTTGCTTCTGGTTCTTCTAGCATGTTTGCAAAAAAGACTATTGGATATCATTAGAGGAAAGTATACTGAAATCTAACATAAAGAAGATAAGGAGGCAGGTTTGATTGCTTGCTTTTAGATGGTATTTACAGAAATACAGATCTGAAATTTCATGGACTCCATTTTGGCCGCTCAGCTATACAATTCTAGCTTCAACAATAGCAAGTGTCTAGTCAGCTACATGTCCCATTTGTTTCTTGTTCTATCTTCAGCATCATATCGTAGCATGTTACTGAATTATTTTTTTCTTGCATTCCATTAGGGCTTGGACATGCATAATGGTGATATTTGTTTTTCAGGAGGGTGATAGAGTTGTGACAAAGAAAGAGGGAATAGACTTTGCCAGGGAATATGGTTGCCTATTTATTGAATGCAGTGCTAAAACTCGAGTTAACGTTCAGCAATGCTTCGAAGAGCTTGTTTTGAAGGTATGTTGAGCAACACATACCCATTTCCTAACACTTGGGCAGTAATTGGTGTGCTGCATACAATTCATTATGCACGTAATAAGGTTACTATCATAGTGATATTTAAAAGGCTATGGTAATTTTTTTTCCATACTCTTAACAGCCTCTTTGCATATGCAAGGATAAGGCTGCGTACAATATCCTTCCCCCTTACCTGCGCATAGCGTGGAGCCTTCGGACAATGGGGTACGAAAAAAAAAAAAAAAAAAAAAAAAAAAAAAAAAAAAAAAAACTCTTTCTGTGTGTGTGGTTTGAAACACAAATGTTTGATTTAGAAAATTAACTTCTGCAGTCACGTGAAAGGAGCTTTTTCACAAGTTAAATGGTTGACGATATTTAAGATATAATAGACAGAAGCTGAGAACTAAAGAAAATTTAGTTTAGGGGGGCACATTGAAATGGACTGCATTTTTTGAATTGTGATAACCAATAGCTGATGATGACCATGGTATTGCTATTTTTTTTTTTTCCTTGGGTGTGTGCAGATTTTGGATACACCTAGCCTCATAGCCGAGGGCTCAAAGGGTGTTAAAAAGAACATTTTTAAGGACAGGCCACCCCAGTCTGATGCATCCACTAGTAGTTGTTGCTGATTTGAAGAAGCTATTTCACTCAAATACCTGGATATTAAGAATTGGATCTCCTAGAGAAGGGAGCTTCATCCATTTTCTGAACCTGAACATAATTTGCTGGTTGTTTAGCAGCAGAGAAAGCCATTTTATTTTTTATTTTCAGGTTCCTGTTTTGTCTTGAGTATTAGATGTAACATAATGTTGATGGTTGGTTGTCTAATTTTTTTACCTTTTGGGTTTCTTGTTTGTCTGAGTTGCATTTAAATTTATATGTAGACGTTCATTTTTTATTTTTTTTTTAAAGAAATCGTGGATAGTTGGATACCATTTGATATAAAGGGATAAAAAAAAATTCACTGCTAAAGGGATCGAATTTAAAAATTAACTAATTCAAGTAATTTGTTCTCCAAATACTTTTCACTAATAATTTTCTCAAATAAAACGAGTAACATTTGATTTTAATTGCAAGTTTAATAATAAATGAATTGGTGAGTATTTGGTAATTTAAATATTAAGATTTTTTAAAATACTTACAAATAAATCTCAATTTGATATATTATACCTCTCCATAATTAAAGATTCTTTGACTTGGATTTAGCCCTCGCGTGAAATACTTATGGAAATGGACCATTTTAGTACTACACCAGAAACTGCCCAAGTAACAACAACAATAATAAATAACAAAGTTAACAAGTATCTCGCATAAAGTTTATAAATCTATAAATATTAAAAAATATTTTACTAATAATCAATATGAATTTAGAATAAAATATGTTCATTTAAAAAAATGCATTTAAAAAGTTGTGAAAATAAATTAAATCATTAAATTATATTTACAAATATTTCATAATACTTAACATTTATTGAATATAAAATAAGTATTATTTGGAGTAATTAAAGACAATAAAAGTCTCTTTTAAGAGTTTTAATTAAATAATTGACTAAAGAAAATATATTGATTAAGTTGGATAAAAGTAGTAACAACAATAAGGAGGATCAATACTAGAAGTACTAGTAGTGACGGTAATAAAAGTAACAATAACAGTAATTGTTTTTGTCAGTTAATTTATAATAACTTAAAATTGGCAAAATAATAATAATAATTTATGACCATTTTTACAAAATTTTACAAAATATAAATAGTTCAGAGACATACTGATTAATTTAACTATTTTATAAAATACAAAATGTAATTTGTTTCTATTTTTGGAGAAGAAATAATAATAAAAAGAGTAAATTACATATGTATTCCATATGTTTTGCTTAAATTTCACTTGATACTCCTTCATTTTTGCATTATACAAAAAACTCTTTAATTGTTTAGTTCACATTACACCTAGACCCTTTCCGCCCTAAACACCATTTAATAATTTAACAGAAAGTAGACACATATTGATCATATGACTTTTAAATTTAATAAAATTTTATGTTTAAAATATTCTCATTGGTAATGGTAAGCAGTATTAACACCTTTCCTTCCTTTTCTTCAATTTTTTAGTTTAATTTTTCTCTAATTTAATATTGTCATTTGTTACAAATTTAGTGTTTTGCTCCTGCATTTGTGTTTCTATTGTCCCAAACATCAACACTATTTTAATCAACAATAATAAACAAATGATTTTCAGTTCATCCATTGTGTAATTGTGTTTCATGTGGTCTCAAATATCAACACTATTTTAATCAACAATAATAAATAAATGATTTTAAATATCATAAGTGGTCTCAAACTGATTCTCTATTGAAACCTCATTCAGAAATAAGCAACAATAAACAATCAAAATTCAATAAATATTCTTAAAAAGTAATCTATATACAAAGTCCAATAGTTACTTACAAGCAGAACCTTAATGTGAATAGAAATCATAAAACAGGAAGAAAGAGGAACAGTGGAGAACTCGCAAACTGGAAGATGAACAATGGAGAACTCGTGAACTAGAAGAGGAACGATGAAGAACGATAAAGAACTCGCGAATGGTGAAGAGGAATGGAACCGTCGTGAGAGGAAGAGAAACTCGCACCCCATGGACGCTAAAGAAAAACTCATCAACAAGAGAAAGATATAGTACTTGTGAATGGGGAAGATGAATGAAATGTGAACCCTATATTCTGAAACTAATTGAGAGGAGATAATTTAGATTTTATAATTAAAATATAAGGACAATTTCGTATGCTCAATATTTTAATTGACGTTAATTAACGGCGTTAGCAGAAGGAGGATAAAAGTAATGTGAAAAAGGGAAAGAATATCAGATGAAATTTGAACAAAATACAAGGGTGCGAATGTAATTTACTCTAATAAAAGAACAAAGAATTGCATGTTGTATTTTACAAGGTTAGTGGGATTTTAGATCTATTTCAATTATAAATAACTGCAATTGTTTGTTAACTAGTGAATATTTGATAAGGAGGTCCAAAATATCTCATCTAAATCTACCATATCCCTTAAAAAAACACGAGAATGTGAGGTAGCTGCACTCTGAACTGAAATCCTCAGCAGTTAGTTCAGTTATGGTTGCAGAGATTCCTTTCAAACACAAAAATAACCTCAGATTTTGGTTCCTAACTGACAACCATGGCAGGTGCGTGCAGAGCACCCATTTGCCATCTTCCTCCGCAGAAGCCCAAAACCAGAATCCAGAATTCTCATAGCAGAAGAGCTCAACTTCCAACTAGGCGTTTGTTCCTCTTCTCTCTGCCTCTTTCTAGTTTCCTTCTCCTTCCTGTTCCAAGCTTTGGTGATGGTAACAATGCAATCATTATTGATAAACTTCAAAGTGGGTCATCTTCATTTGCTGCCACAATGTATGACCCAGTAATTGCTGCTGAAAGAGAAGCAAGTGCTTTGGTTTCAGAGAGAGTGTCTCAGGCAGTGGAGTTGCTGGAGAAAGGGAGGGTATTGCAGGCTCAGGGTGACTTTAGTGGTGCTCTTGATTACTTTTCTAAGGTGATGATGTGCACTTATTTAGCTATCTTATATTTCAGTAAACTTCCAAACTAGCTTAACATTATGTGTTAGGCATTTTAGTTTTCAAGATTTTAAAAACTCTCCACTAATTTAACAAGTAATTTATTTTGCTCTTTTTTTTATACTTTATTTTGATTATCGTTTTACACACTCAAAAATGTAAACGATAATTTTGAAAGCTAGGAGCTAATATAGGGTCTCTAAAATTTTAAGGACTAAAATGACTAACTAGTATAATATTGATTATTAATCTGGGAGATTACTCCATTTAGGCTGTTACTTTTGAGTTCAGAGTAGTGCAGGGGTCTTAAGCTTTATTTTCCATGTAACTTTTTGCTTACTAAAATTTGGTAATGGATTATTACGGGATTGGAAGCAGGGCAACACTCCATAAAATCTCAATACTGTGAAGTACTTATAATAGATTGACTATCATGCAAAATTCATGCCAAGAATTGGGAACTTTAGTTCGAAACAAATGTAATATTGTTATGTTAATGTGAGGTTTGATGTGCCTTCTTCCATCATCACCTACTAAAATTCAGTTAAGAACCTCAATGACAACCCCGGATTGGTCTTTAGTTCAAGACCTCATTATCAAGCATCCTGTGAGAAATGATCGCCCAGTCCACTAACATTGGACCCCTATTCCTTAAAATTCCAAAAGCAAGAGCAGGACTTAAATATTCACCATATTACTCTCGTTAATTGTTAGGTCAGGCACTTTCCTTGCCTTAGCTAGGTCTATGAGAATTTTAAAGTCATTGTAGGAGTTCAATTTCCACCATAAGTTATCAGATCTGCAATACTTCCCGGTATGTGACCTTTTGAGGTATTGGTAGTAGAGGTATATATAGGGTGTACATTTTGATACACTACTAATAATTACATAGTGAAGCTACTTTCATACTTGGGAGAGGTTACTAGTACCAGTGTCGATTTATAGTAGATAGTACTATCTAATATAACAAGATGTAGGAAGTTCAAAAGAAAGAAAGTGAAGACACCCCCTTCCTTCAAACTGAAGAGCCTAACAACCCCATTCTGAGCCAAGAGTGTGTAGCGCCTAGACCTAACGCCCTAACCCAACTATCTTGTCATTCAAATCAAGCTCGCACACCCAATGCCTCTGGTGAATGTTCGATTACATTACATCCAACAATAACAACACATTGTGGTTGACCTTGAGGTCCTCATTCCATGCCTGCGTCGTGAATGCACAGTTCACTAAATGCATGCAATGCTTTATATCCTTTTTTTGCCTCCGGTTCTCCGGACTTTTATGCTTTGTTTGGGAGAGGGATTTTGGAGGGGAAGGAAGGGAAGGGAAAGGTTTAGATGGTGTCATCTCCTTGTTTGAGAGTTTTAATTTTTGAGGGAAAGGATTTGAGGATTTTTAAAACTCCTCCAAAATCCTCCAAAGCCTAAAAATTATTGTTCCCCCAATTTTAGAGATTTTTAGAAGGAAAAGTAATTAAAATTACTATTCTACCCTAACTACAAATTCCAAAATATATTAAAATATATTTTTAATATATTTTTACATTTAAATTATATAATTTTTATATTTAACATCTTATTAAATCTCAATTTCCCTCTCTTAATATATTTTTAACTCCCAAACAAGGAGGAAGGAACTTCCCTCATTTTCCTCCCGTTCCTTCCCCTCCCTTTCCCTTGAATCTCTTTCCTTTCCTTCCCTTCCTAACTCCCAAACAAAGCCTTACATGAACCCAATGCATGCTTGTCTACAGATTTGTAGAGAACTGGAGGGAACCAATTTGCAAAAGTACCTCGAATTGGTATCGCAGTTTGTTGGGATGAGGAGCCAATTATGTTTCCATGGTTTTCACTCATCAACCTTGCAGCTTCCTTCAGCTAATTTATATTTGTTAACTCAACCTTAGCTATTTCAGCTTAGGGGGGGGACTGAGCTATTCCATGGCATTACATGTACATTCCAAGTGTCAATGAGTTTATTCTCATATTCCGTGGTTTCATCATCTGACTGATGCTGTTATGGGGTACATCTGCCTACTTGTCTTTTCAGGTTATTGAAAGCTACAAAGACTTGGCATTCTCAGAATATGCAAGGGTAGGAAGAGCATTGGCCCTATATGAAGTTGGTGACAGAGAAGAAGCAATTGCAGAGATGGAAGACGTTTCAATATCTCTAAAAGGGTATCCAGGTATATTCATAGAATTTTTGCACTCCATGATCATGCTGCAAAAGGAAAACTTTCACTTTTATCTAATTCTACATTTTTTCACCCAAGCAGAAATCCATGCAGCTCTTGCAGCAGCCTTATATGCAGATAAGCACGCCGCTTTGCTTGCTGAAAACCAGTTTGCCATTGCAACTCTTCTTGATCCCCATTTTACAGACCTTTCATATGTTAGAGACACAAAGCACTGGCCTCCAAGTTTGATCAGTTCTCTGCAGCACTTCATCACACTATCTTAAGACCTCACAGGATATTTATACGTTTTGTTTAACCCATACTAAGCAGTGCTAGCTATATGACGACTTTGTAAGTTTATGATTTCAAATGTTTAACTTTGTTTATTTGTTTAATTTTTTCAATTTTAACTCTCTTGGTTATGACATGTAAATTATGATATAAATTCTCTCTTCGTCTTTCAATGTTTTGCACATGAAGGTATCCCTGAAAATTTGTGACAATGTTTCGAATTCAGAAGCTAGATTGTTCAACTCTAATACTAAATTGTTGTAATATTGAAATAAGCTTTCAATCGAAAATTTTGTGCTTCTATGAATTCTAAGCCATTCAGAGAGTGTTAATAAGGTATCATCTCTTTTTTTTTCCCCTTTTTCGCTGCCAACTGACCTTGAAACGTGATTAAAATGAACATCAATGATAAACCCTTCCACCTTTTTCTTATGTTATATACCTTTTTCTGATGTTGAATAAGCCATGGTATTTGTCCTCTTGGCATGTCTACTCACATTAAGAAAACTGCCCTAAGGGTACAGATCATCCCGTTCTAGTAATTATAGTTAGGTTTATTGGCTGCATGAAATTCTTTATATTATCATCTAATGATAAGTCAGAGACATTATTTCAAATGTTAGATATAATGATTCTGATTTATCAAATTTATTTGCTTATAAAAAAATATCAAATTTATTTATTATAAAAGGCTTGATACTAAATTACTAATACTAAATCAAAATAGATCCAATAGAACATTGTTAATTCTGCATAATGTAGGACAATGACATAAAAGCAAAAAGTAGAATCCGCCCAATAATTTTGACTAGATGTTTATATGTTGAACTAGATATTGAGGTAATCAATTATTCATCCAAACAAAAAGTTGATTAGTTAAGTTGGTCTTTCTCTCAAGTTGTTGGGGGTATAGGCGTGTAGCTCTCTTCCCTTCCCAAGCAGATAAAGGCCTAATATTAGAATTTCGTTGTGTATCTCGCACACCAAGGGCCAGATTGGGGCATAATAGAGAAGATCATTCTAGTGAAAATAGCAGCTTGAAAGATGGAAGAAAATAAAATGTCAATTTTTTTTACACACAAGAGTAATTTCTGTTAAATTTTGCTAATAGATAATACACAAATGTCAGAATTTTAACAAGTTCATTATATTTGATTCTTTAATTTTAGCATAAGAGATTATGATTTGGTGCCTACAGTGCAAACAATAATTCTATAATTATCTGTCTTTTTTAGAAAAAATTTATCACCTATTTTAAATATTTTACTTAATTTTTCTTTAAGAAAGTACGTATAATAATACTATAAGGAAAGAAAAAACTATTTGATTAAAATAGAAAAATATGTATAAATAAATTGAAGACAAATAAATCCTACATTATTACTTTTCTTTTATAATATGAAGGTAATGAAATATGAATCTAAGATATTATGTAAATTATTCAAATTGTTCACTATTATGTCAATTCTAGGGAGTGTCACGTACTTATAGGTATGAAAGTATCATGTGTATTGTTAAGTACTATTAAATATATATATATATATATATATATATATATATATTAGATAAGTGTAAAAAGAGAATAATTAGTGGCAGCAATCTTGTCAGAATTTTACAAGTTGAGAACATCCTATATATCATAGGAACCAATAGTGGTTGAAAAAAAAAATCCAATGCTAGAGTGGACAAGGCATTGTATGTAGGGGTTCCTATCATGGATTGATACTCATCTATCTATGATAAGATAAAGGTTTTATTACACATAAAGACTTCTTAAATGTAAAATAGGTTTTTGGATACGTAAAATACATAGTATATCTAATATAGTTTTGAGTGATTGCTTCAAATTATATATAATAATTGATGGATTATATAAATGAAGATAATTCAAATTATTTTATGTGTTAAATTAATTTGATCTTATTTTACTTAGGTTTGATTTTCAATTAAATTTGTATATTATCAATTTTTTTATAAACTTAAGAATATTGTATTATGTTTAGTTGAGTGATAAGAAAATAAAGATAAAAAACATATATAAGGATTTTTCTTTATTTCTGTTAGTTGAAGAATAAGTGAAAGGAAAAAAGAAAAGAAAATTTTATTTTTATAAACGAAAAGTTCAATTTTTCTTCTTCTTCTTTTTTCTCCTTCAAATTGAATTTCCTAAATTTTTCTTCCTCATATTTAAATTTTTCCATCCAACCAAATATAGCTAGCATTAGGGTTGAATTTAAATATTAACCTAATAAAAATTAGCACTGTCTAAAAGTTAAATTTATCCTGTTGAACTAATAAAAGACAAGTAATTATCTATTTGCGAGAAACATGCTTATAGAATTAGTGTGGAATTTTTGAACAATTTTATGACAGAGAAGACATACAAATATTAGAGTTTGACATATGTCTATTAATTAAGGTGAATACTTTAAAAGTTAAAGTAGATAATCTATAATTTTGGGTTTCAAGATACGTATTTAATTCTGAAAAGTGATGCGTGTAATACAATGGATATAGTAGCATTTGTAATTATGTGTTATATAATGAAACAAGACTCTTATTAGGGACAAAAGATTATTACATCAAAGTTTGATAGATTTGACATGGTTGCCATGGATCGGGATGCAATTGGATTGTCTTGTTTGTTATGCTTGCGTGTTAGAATAAGACACGGCTAGAAGAACCTCCGCATGTAATACTCACGTTATAGCATAATCTTTTCAAAAGTAAATTAAGGTATATTCATTGTTCTTAAAAAATATTATTAATTAAAATATTCAAAACCAATGAAATTTTGAAGCATTTTATTTAAAATTAATAATAAATACACTCTTATTTTCTTTATTTGGTCTTGTTTTAACATTCAATAAATTTATGTCACATAAAATATTATATAATATCAAATTAAAATAATATTTAACAATTGATTGATATAAATGATTATTATGTTGAAGTTAAGGTTGAATAATTTGGATAATATTCTTGATAAAAATAATTTTTGATCAGTTTATTTATTTCTGGTCAAATTCTGAATTAGTTAGGATTTTTTTTTCTTAATAAAACTGAAAGTTAAGATAAAAAAAATATTTTTAAAGTTTTTATAATTGATATATTATTTGCTATATTAAGAATAAAAAAACAATACTAACCTTTTTTAATTAATTGAAATATTTAATAAAATATGTTAAGTATTTCTTAATATACTAAGTATCAAATTAAAAAAAAATTAATCAAGTGGGTAAATTAATTTGGCACATTAATGTGTTGTAAAACTTTGTCTTACCCAATATATCGAAGAAGGAAGAATCTCGCCAATCACCACTTATCAGTCTCATCCTACATACTCGGTCCATCGTATCTTACCTGCCTGTTTGAAAAAAAAAAAAAAAAAAAAACCATACATGTTAAGTTAAATCACTAAAGGGATAGTCCAAGGACCGCAAATTTGATTGGGGAAGGAAAAACAAATGAAACAAAGAATATAAATAGATTTTAGAAGAGTAATTTGTCCGTTTCTATTTTCTGAAATCAATAATGAGTTGATGCCCGCAATTCAACCTAAAGCCAAACGGCGTATGATGACCCTTTACTACTAATACGAGGACGTGACTCCATTTTGTTACTCAGATAACTAAACTATAGAGGAAGCAAATTCAGCACACTTTGATGGGGAAAAGACCCAACATCCTTTAATTTTATTATTTGATAAATTTAAATTATAAAAAAACGTGCGAATTGTTCAGATTGATTAAACTAAACACTCCCAGTTTTCCAAATTGGCGTCCGTTTGAAGGATTGGTCTAAACAGTTTATAAATAACATTAAGTTGTGGTTTTAAAATATAGACTTATAAAAAATTGAGTCAATTTTGCGATGTTCAATGGACTTGATGGGGCTAGGTTAGACTTATAAAGTGTAGGTTCGAAAAAAAATATCAGTTAACTCAGTATTATTAACTACAATTTTATTTTTTTAAAATATACATATCTTAAGATTTTATACCTCAAATATGTTTAATTTTAGACTGGACCAATAAATCTACCGTCACTAAGAAATTCAGTGTTAGTTTTACACGTTGATATGGTGGGCCCGGGCCAGACCGGATTAGTCATGAACCGGGTGGGCCAATTTGCCATCTCTAAATTAAATTGCCTTCAATAAAGTTGAGAGAAGCTTAAGCATATGGTCATGACTCATGATACGATATTTATATTTGTATGTATAAAAATATATCTGTTAGAATAGATCTTTTTTTAAAAATAAATTTCAGTATTTTAAAAAATAAGTTCTTAATTCTGAGTGAGAGTGAGAGATATTCCGAACTAAAATAAAAGAGTTGAGAGACCATTGAATGGATGTGCATAAAAGCAGAAAGACATACGTGCGTTAGCTGTCAACTGATTTCAAACTTCAACCATTACTAGTTACATGATATGAATGCAATACCTGTCATATAAAAAACAATAAAAATGATTAGGTTACGACGTGTTACCATCCTACATACCATAATTAATACTACTGCTTACGTGACCAAGATGGTTCTTAATTTGATTCTATTGTCACAGAAATCGAAAAAGGCTGCAGGAAAGGGAAAGTATCCAAGTGGGCTTGCTTGTTAAGCATTCAGATTATTACTTATATTATATTCGGTTTAATAAAAGCGTTCTGAACGATTATAGTCAAGAAAGTGACTTCATTATTGTTAAAAGTAATTTTTTATCTGATACTGGTGCATGTACTACAATTATTTTGCATTTTCCTACACGCATATCATGTTTCTTTTTTCCTCTTTAGCAATGATAATTAAATTGATAGTGATGAACGGATCATACGTGCAATCATATTATTTCTTTTCAGTAATTTCTTTCACCTATCTATGTATGATATTACCCTCTTCTTACTTATAAACATATATATTGTCATCTAGTTTAGGGGATTGCTTCCTTTCATGGACACCAACAAAGAGATAATATGAACCTTCTTTTTCTAGTTACATGCTCCCATATGCGAGAAATTTAATTGTTTTTGTTTGATACCATAGCAATGCCAAATCTTTCCCCCACTTGAAATATATTCATTCATTTCTATTAAAGCTTCCATCTATGTTTTCAAAGAAAGTTTTGAAAGAGAATAATGAATATAACCCAAGTGGAATATTTATATAATATGTGGAACAGATGAGATAAGGTTAGAAAAGGGTAGAAAAATTCCACTTGGGAATATTTATATAATGAAAATTTCTTGTGTGTGGCCCGTGTAACCAAAAGGGATAAGGTTCATGTGCTCTTCATTCTGTCTGTGGAAGTAAATAATTCCTTAAGGACAGTGTTCAAACATTACTTTAACTCGCCTTTCAACATTGTTATTTCTTCATGAGCTTTCAAACATTAATCCTACACGCCAGCTACGAGAGAGAGAAAATAAGGTTATATAATTTGAAAACATTACAAGAGCTAGATAACACTACTTCATGAGGTAGAGTTTGAAAGAATGACAAACACACTGATAAAGAACAAAAAGGAAAACAAGAGAGGAAGATTCAATGAAAACAAGAGATGTACAATAAGAAAACATAAACTGATGTCTACTTATATAAGAGAAATATTGAGGGATACATCGATTTGGTTGTCCTTACCTTAAGGCGTCTTAGAACCATAGAGCAAGAGTTTGAAATATGAATTTGCCACAAAAATTTAAAACATTAATGAATTTTATACCGTGCTTTTACTTAGAACCAATATAGAAATGACCTTTTAGATTGATTTTTAGTACAATGGTACAGAACAAATTGAGTAAATTTTCAGAAGTTAGAAAAAGACTTTCATTAACATTTTACATTTTGTTTCCTAGGTTAAAGATCACGGATGTTTTCTAATCTACTGGATCAAAAATGGATCAAAAATCAATTCCACTTGCAAGTGCATGATTGTCGCTGGTCCAAGAAAAATTTACACACGATAAAAATCAAACACGGATTCTCTCACTAAATAAATCATTCTTATTTATGTGATACAACTAATTTAGAAAGTATTTTTATTTTTATTTTATATGTAGAATATTTATCCCAATATTAAAAATATATCATCATCTTACATATTACATCAATTTTTCAAGAATGATCGTAAAAATTTAATGTTGAAAGCCTTTTTTGTGAAATCATTTTTTGCATTTTCTTTAATCATCATATTATATGAGATAACAATCAAATCGCAATTCAACTGGTCAATGATTGATTTAAGTAATGTATGTTTGATTTTGTTTTTAACTAAAGTCTCGGGTCCATATTTTATATATAAAAAAATATTTCAAAACCGCTAATTGTATTACATTGTAAAATTAAAATATTTTCCATAAAGGGAACCTATATTCTAGAAATTAAAAAAAAATGCATAATCAGTTAAGATAGTTGCAATTCAAATTTTCTTTTCTAACGAATATGATAGAAAACTTCTTGAGTAATTATAAAATAAAATACTTAAAATTACCACATTTAATTTATTTTAAATTTAAAAAAGAGTTATTTTATTTAATAGTTTTCCATTTAAAAAAGAGTTATTTTTAAATTTAAATTCCTAATGAGTAGTAAATTAAAGATTCGTTAGTATTTGTCTTAAGTTTTGTTTGTGTACGTGGGTGCGGGCAACAATGAGGACCAAGCTGAATTTCAAACGCCTAATGATATTCAATTATTCAAAGATTACAGCTATTAGGAAGAAATATGTCAGTGACACAGCAACAGTATGAGACCCACAAAGTCATTATTAAACTCCACTTTGTATTATTGTTATTTTGTTTCATACACTTGTATTAATTATATATTAAATCACAGTCTAACCCTGCTTTGGCTAGGATCTTAGCAATTTGAGCAGCATTCTTCCCTTTGATTTTGTTGTGTTACTACACTGACTCTGCAGAAGCAACAGCAACCGAGTCAAAACTCCACTCTCAATGGCTTCTTCTCTTGCACGCTCAAATTCGCCACAAACACTTAAAAGCACTTCAACAGCACTCTCACTGCATTCTTGATCAGATACCCTGAAAACCATATTCACCAAAGTTTGAACACCATTAGGGTGTTTCACCAATGCCTCTTTAGCACTTTTCAGCCCCATAACTTTCTCTACTATTCTCATTGCCACTGGTGCCATGTTTCTTCTTTCTGATGTAATGTATCTCATAATTTCTTCTATTGCCCCTCCTCTCACCAAACTCTCTCTGTTGGATTGCAACGAACATAGTGCTGACATGGCTTTAATTGCATCCCCAGAAACCTCGTAATTTTGGTTAACAACTTGAACAATCTCGTGCACCAGTTTGTGAGAGTTTCCAAGAGTAGAACATAAATCTTCTGTCTCAGAGGATGATGATGATGACTCTATAACACGGCACAAGCTAGTCTTAACCGAGTTAGTACCCTTTTCAAATAGTAGCACAAACGTGGTTAATTTAGACCCATCTTTGATCATATTTAGAGGCTCCAAACTACCAAGCGGCAGCAATTTTTTAATGCAACAAAGTGCTAGCTCTATGAAGTTCATGTCATTTTCTGGTGACAGTTGAGTTCCAAAAACTAGTTCCAAAAGCTGTGGTAGGAAATCCAATTGGAAGAAGCATGATTTGTTAAAGGAACAATACTCGTCAGATAAGAGACTGATTTTCCCAAGTGCTTGGAGCTTGTTTTCTAAGCTGCTTTCATGGGATTCAATGCTGCTTTTCAGAGAAGCTAAGGAGTCAATAGTTGAAGCTTCAGGGTTAGCAGGGTCGAATTGGTGACACAGTTGAAGCCATTGATCGATCAAGTGGCGAAGAGTGTGGTTGGGAACAATGGATGGATCATGAAGCTTTTGCATTGTGACAGGACACGTGAGGTTACCCTGAGCAAGCCATTTTTCTATGTTTGATCTGTCATAGGTTTGGCCAGTGCATAACGTCACAGGATCTTCCAACAAGTCTAAACTGATGGGGCATCTAAATAAATGGGGAATGGCGTTTTGAGATTCGTTCATAAGTGAAGATTCCCAAGAACAAAAAGAAGCAAATAATAGTTGTTAGAACTTCAAAGTGACAAAGAAATCAAAGTGGGTTCTCAAATATTGTGAGGCTTTAGAATGGGAGACATGCATTTTTAAAGAAGCTAGAGAGATGGTGTCAAAAAGTGCCACCCTTTTGTTGTTTCCTCTTTTAGCTTCTAAAGCCTTGAGAGAGAGAAGAAGGATGAGAAAGAGGGCAGATGCAAGAAGCTTGGAAGTGGTGGTGGCTCAATTATAAAGATGGATGAGAAGTGAGACATGACCATAAAATATAGCATCCGGTGGAAGTGGAAGTGATGGATAAAGAAAGAGAGAAAAGTCAGAAAGTTGAGGACTCACTCACTCACAACTTAATTCCATATTGGCAGGAGCACAAAAGGAGTAGAGTAGTGGGAGTAAGGAAAGTTTCTGTATGTCTGTAATTCTTGGCTAGTGGAGAAAGGGAAAGCACTAAACTACAAATATTTTGATGGCAAAAACAGAAAGGAACAGTCAGAGACACTGAGGCCAAAAAATAGATATTTCTTCTTCTAGTGAAAGAAATTAAGAAAGTGGAAGGGCAACTAATATTATAGAATAATGGTGGCATGGGCCCCACCCCGGGCATCTTCTTTATCAATCCAGTCAAACCAAAACACTCTTTTGCTTTTGTCCCGTCAAACTGGCGAACCAAGAGTCAAAAATATTGTTAATACCTTTGAAGTTTGAATCCACCAATGGTGCCAAGCTGAAGGAAGAAAATTGTGGCCTTCATGCGTATTTAATTTGGTTCATGTTTGGTCTAAAATTGATTTTGAATATAATTTTATATACTTAATTTTATGTTTGAGAATAATTTAAAATTAATTTTAAATTGAAATAATTTTGAATAATTTTTATGTTAAATTTAAAATTTTATGTTAAATTTTACTCTTAACTTAATTTCATAATATATATCCAAACATAAATCATATCACTTTAAAATTAATTTTAACAAAAATTAATTTTACAAAATAAATTTC
Source organism: Glycine tomentella (assembly GCA_007407185.1). Classification (NCBI taxonomy): domain Eukaryota; kingdom Viridiplantae; phylum Streptophyta; class Magnoliopsida; order Fabales; family Fabaceae; genus Glycine; species Glycine tomentella. The sequence continues at coordinate 1,587,039 of PYAF01004987.1, read as the reverse complement.
ATTTTAAAATTATTTTATCAACATTCATCTAAAAAAACACTTCGTATTTTCTTGTTTTTGTGGTGAATAGAGTTTTTTTAATTTAATCTCTTTATTTGAGTTTTAAAATTAATTGTTGTTTTAAAATTTTATACTCATACAAGTAATTTTTATACTGATCGAGTAGTTAAATAAAGACGGTTAAATTTAAAAGAGTTTATGTAGTGGTATAAAGCTTTATTATATTAGTATGAGTTGGAATGATTTATTTAGTAAAAAAATTTGTGTTCAATTTTTATTATGTAAAATGTTCTTACATCAACACAATCACATACTAACCAAATTAATGAATTGAAAACACTTATGCTCTTTAACTAAGGGGAAAAATGTAAGTAAGGGGAAAAAATGAAAATAACTTGAAAATGAAGTTTTTGGATAGCTGTATATTCGACAACACAATTATATACATGAATATATTGTCCGCCAACAATTAGGAGTTAAAATGATAAAGATGAATACAATTTTGAAAGTTGCTACATATAAATATATATAAATTTTGAAAGTTTTTTTCAGTAAAAAAATTAATCTTTTATTTTAAAATTAATATGAAATAATGCTTGAACTCATTCAATAATTTCTATTAATTTTTGCAAAATAATAATTATACTAAAATCTAAACTCATTTAGCACGTAATTACTGCCAGTAAAAAAACGAGTAATTACTGTCTCACAATCAATACTTTTTTTATAGATACCCACAAATAAAATTTGAGTCTAATTCACACTATTATCTAAATTATAATTTACTTAATCCTATCTAGTTTTGATTTTTATTTTATTTTTTATGAAGAAAAATTTAAATGGGTTAGGTTTTAAAGACTCATCAGAGTTAGAAGATGCATCAAAACTCATTAAGAGCTTATTGATTATTCATCCATAAGATCATGACATTAATAATGATATTTAAACCCACATGATAAAATATATCAACTAAATTAACTTTTGTTGACATTGTTTATTATTCTTAAAGCGCAAGGAGTATGTCTCATTCTCACTTTTTTTTGGCATATTGTCTAACTGATAATAAAATCAAAGGAAAATAATCATATATAAATATCAAATGTTTTTTAAATATCAATATGTTTTTTTTATTAAGAGATATCTAGAATTTATTATTTGATACTCAACTAACCTTTTTTCTTATTGGATCGATACATTTTGGAAAAATGAAATCTCAAGTTACAACTCTATAATCAAGTTTGAAATCTAACCCAAATTTTAATTAACGGACAAAATGTCAAACTATTTGAAATAATAACTTTTTTTCCTTTTGATGAATATAAAATGTTTTGAACTTCTAGAAATACCCCTAATATCCAGTACACTCAAGAAATTTTGCATTTACACACTCGTTCAAATTAGATCCATTAGACAAAGACAACACGGCTAAGGTTTCGTTCTTCTAAGTCAGACAAAATAGAATTTGAATCATACATTCCATTGTCATCCAATAACTCCGATTTATGTGACTCTGTAAATGTCTGGTTTCATTTTTCACCAAATCAATTCCACTTTATAGACTACTGTTACTTTTATATAATTTACCTTTTTAAAAATAAAAAAATCCCTAAAAAATCACGAAATTACAAAAGTGGGTATTAATATTTGAGATCTGATTTTTAAAATTGACTTCTTATTTTAAAAGGAAAATAAACATTTAGTTATTTATAAAAATTGTCCATTAACATGATATATACATACACAGTAAATAATAAATTTAATAAATTTTTATTCTATTATTGAGATATTTTTCTTTTTATCTAAAATAAATTATTCACTTTAAAATAATAAGGTTCTAAATATTAATTGATGGGATTAGTCTAAAAAAGATTGTTCTCCTTTAAAATAACTAGCCAACGTTCAAATTCTTAACCAAAAAGAAATTCATATTAATATCTAATTATACTTTGAATAAGTCTCATATCAAAAATAAATCTCCTAAAATTGAAAAATAAACATCTCGAACTTAAAGTTTACAAGATTACATATTTACATGTTATATCGGATAATTCAATAAACCTAATAATAATGATTACAATAAATTTTGGATTTTAGTCTAATTCAATTTTACAAAATTAATTTAATACTTCTTTTTCATTCATATCCTTTAAGTTGCCTATGTGGTTAGTTAATATAAAATCTCTAAGACTCTGTACATTTCTGTACATTTAGAAGTGTATAAAGATATGAAGAATACCCGTGGAAAAACAAATTTGACCATATATATGCAGTACACCTATAGATATCCAACCAAAATGAATTTCTCAACTTACTGAATTTAGCAGAATATCCAATTTGCTTGTTTCTAGTAACTTTTTTTTTTTACAAGTTCCCCGACTTTCTTCCATGAAAAAAATGTTGGTTAATATTAATTTATAAACCTCGTATTTGCGTATTTGTGGTTTAATATATTTTACATTGATTTTTTTTTTCTTTCAAATATTGAATGCTTCAAAGTTCAAACACGCATTAATTTATTAATGTTTTTTTCTTCAGAAAATAATAGTAAATATACGTTATTTCAAGCATACTTGATTCGAAGGCAAGATAAAGGTTTATCAAGAGATTTATCTTTAAAGCATTCACTCATAATATTCTTACATTGTAGATATTCGGCAGTGATCTCCATGTGTGTGTGACTGCTAAGAAAAAATAAACACATACATATAAAGAATTTATATCCTTATTTGGTCTTTTCAGATTAGTTGAATCAATAATTTTTAACGATAATAGCCGGGACCACAAAATCAAAGAAAAAGGATATGACTACCGCTTCCTTCTTCTTTTTTTTTTTTTCTTTTAAAAAATTATTACTATCTTTTTACCACACTTTCCGGCAACTAATTTATAATCCACGTACCTATCACGTGAATAATGTAAGAAAACTAACTTCATTAATTAATGTTACCCCTTTTTTTTTTGAAGATATTATTTTTTTTTAAATGTTTTTGAAGATATTAATGTTCCCTTGATAACAGGTAAGTTTGACAACAATAACAAATTTTAATTTTTCATGGACTTACAGTTTCTGAATAGTTTGAATTACTTTTTTTATATGAAACATTTAATGAATACAATTTATATATCTTGAATAAGGTGGGTAGAGTAATTTACAGGTGTTAAACCGGTTTTGATTCGTGGGAGCATCTTGTTTAACCTATTTTTTCAAATGGATCAAAACAATACTATTAACCTGCGAATCTATTTTGGGCATGTTCTATGTTGTTTCGTATAAAAAGTTAAATTTTATCTATTAGAATCAAAGATAGTATAGAGATTTATAATTATTTGTGTATTTTATTCAATTAAGTAAATTAGACTATTTAAATAATATTTTAACATTTTATATGCATCTTATAATATTTAAATAATGTTAAATAATTTTCACGCATATTGTAATATTTAATCTTCCTGCATTCTAAAATAACTATAATTTTTGCCTTTAAAAATTATTTCTAATTAACTGATATTCTCACTTTTCAATGAAATACCCAAACAGCTATTCCAATATTGGTCTCTAATAAATATTGTTATCTTAAAAGGCATAATAATGTATTTATTAAAATTAAGAGAAAAAACAAGAACATTTCAGTAAAATTATCACCTAACAAATACTAATTCTCTTGGAATACTTGTTTTCTTAATCAATGTAAAATATCTTAAACATCAATTATTTTAGGACGCACGAAATAATATTTAAAAGCAGAAAAAAAGAAGAAAAAAAAAGTTAATTTACGGAGAGAAAATATATGTAATCCTAAATATTATGATAATTATTTAAAATTATATATCATAAAGAGATACTGAAAATCCCAAGATAAAAAAGGTCCATTTTGACAAACAAATAAGAAGAAAGAAAGCCATAAGCTACTAGATAGCCACTATGTTCTTATTTAATTGTAAATTTTAAAAAAATCAGATAAAGTAATATATAGGTTATTTAAAAAATAATTTTCTGTAATTTATACAAATTACGTAATTTAAAATAATATTTAAACTAATCTAAAAATTAAAAATTTATTGCTTTTTATAATAAAAATATAAATATATATTACTTACATATAAAAATAAATTTACATAATTTTTGTAAATTACATAAAATAATTTAGATAAATAATTTTTTATATATTAATTTATTTAATTTTCTTTATTCATATGATTGGTATAAAAAAAACTTATTTATTAAATAATT
>PYAF01004987.1:1565857-1580588 GCA_007407185.1 Glycine tomentella | reverse complement strand
GTGCATCTGTGCTTGTGATTCAGTGCTTTGATTGTGATAGATCTATTGGCCAATAGATAGATATGGACCTCCCTAGGAGTTGATGGTTTCCTCCTAGTATGGTTGGCTCATGGTTGAGGTAGCTCCCAGGGAATTGGTTCCCCAGACCATGGGGATAGAAGTTGAGGTAGCTCCTTCTATTCTCGAAGGTACCATATATGTGCATCCATGCGAAGGGGTAGCACCCAATGGGATGGCACAGGTGTGAGTTCCAGTCTCACACTGATATAGGCGTTGAGGTAGCTCCGCCATTGTTGTGGGCGTTGATGATATCCGCCATTGATGCAAGCGTTGAGGAAGCTCCGCCATGCTTGTATTGTTTGCTCATATTGTTATGAGGGCCAGAGGGCCGGGCCAGTGGGCCATTTGTTTGTGATTACCTGATGTATGTTTCACGGGAAGTGGGCCAGGGTGGGGGAGATTCCTCCATGGACCCTGAGCTTACTGAGATGTGTATCTCACTCTGTGTGGGGATTTATCTTTACAGGTGACTCTTCTGGAAGAGGAGAGCAGTCTCAGGGCAGGAGGCCCTAGTGGAGACAGACCTACTTGGCCGATGGCAGCAGAGAGAGCTTGAAGGCTCAGTTTTGTGATGTTATGCTTTGTACCCTGGATAAGGACTGGTGTGTGTACACCAGAGTTATGTATAGTTCTGTATACCCTCGGTGAGGGCAATTATTCTTTTGTATCACCACGGTGTGGTGAAGACTCTGATGTATATATATGTACAGAACTATTGATGCTATGATATGAGACTTTCCTCCTGAGTATATTCCTGATGTAATTATTTATCTGCCTATGGTTATGTATGAGAAATTAGATCAGCAGGGGTGTGAAATATATATTTTATGTGTGTGTTTTTGGTGATGTGTTTTTATTCCATACATAATGAATCAAGAAAAGCGATTATGTGCTTCCGCTGAGTTTTATATTATGTTTTTAAGCGCTAATCTTATATGATTAATGATAACGCACCGGAGGCCTACGGGGTGTTACAAGACCGACAAACATATTTGCCCCCTACTTGTCACACACGGTCAACAAAAGAGAAAAAGCTTTTTGTCAGTGTCTACGGAGTATTAAAGTCCCACAAGGATACTCTTCTAATATCAAGAGCCTTGTGTCGATGAACGATCTGAAATTGGATGGGTTGAAGTCTTATGATTGTCATGTCTTGATGCAACAGTTATTGCCTGTAGCAATTCATGGTATATTGCCTAAGAAAGTTAGGGTTGCAATTACACGATTATGCTTTTTCTTTAATGCCGTTTGCAACAAAGCAATTAACCCGAGTCAGTTGGATGATTTGGAGAATGAGGCAGCAATTGTTCTTTGTTAATTGGAAATGTTCTTCCCTCCTTCTTTTTTTGACATTATGGTCCACTTGATTGTCCATCTAGTGAGGGAGATCAGGTTATGTGGTCCTGTATATTTACGTTGGATGTATCCTATTGAAAGGTACATAAAGGTCTTAAAATCTTATACTAAAAATCAATACAGACCAGAAGCTTCCTTTGTTGAAAGGTATGTTGTCGAAGAATGTATCGAGTTCTATTCTGGGTATCTTCACACAGCTAAACTAGTTGTAATTCTCGATAGTAGTCATGAACGGTCAAGGCATGGTAAGGGTACACGAGGATTCAATGTTGTCACTATGTCTAGAGCTAAACTTTCACAAGCACATTTGTATGTTTTGAATAACACTCCTGAGGTTATGCCTTTCATTGAAACTCACAAACAACATGTGGCCGAATGTCATCCTAAATTCAACATCATGAAAGTGCTACAAGAACACAATAGAACTTTCATAAGTTGGTTTAAGTCAAAAATCCTAAATGATGAGAATGCTTCTTCAACGCTAAGGTTGTTAGCTGTTGGCCCGAATTTGAATGTACCCACTTGGAAGGGATATGATATCAACAACTTTTTGTTCTACACTAAGTCACAAGATGATAAAAGTTTTGTGCAAAATAGTGGGGTCACTGTGGACACAAATTCGAAACACTTTTGTGGTGCATCGGATAACAACTCAATTCGAGCTTCCATGCCTTACTTTGGAGTTATAGAGGAAATCTAGGAGCTTGATTATGTTGCATTCAGAATTCCTGTTTTCAAGTGTAAGTGGGTTAACGGAAACACTAGTGTGTTTGAAGATCGTATGGGATTCAAGCTAGTAGCACTTGATAAGGAGGGTTACAAGGACGAGCCATTCATCATGGCAGAACAAGCAAAACAAGTGTTTTACATCCAAGATCCTAGTGATGGAAGATTTTCAGTCATTCTTCAAGGAAGAACATGCATTATTGGTCATGAAGTAGGTGATGATGCAACACTTGATATTTGTGAAATGCCTGGTTTCAGCGTCCGTATGTCGTCCATTGTTGAAGATAATGAAGTTGATGATGAACATGCAATTCGAGATGATCATGATGAAGGTTTATGGGAGAACACTAATAATTAATTGCTTACCACAAACGTAAGGTGACTTTTAATTTGCTTGGTTATTCAATTATTTAAATGATTTTCGTCTATATCTCCTTTTTTTTTTCAAACACATGTGAATAATGTCTCGTTTTTGTATTATTTTTGTTTGCAGAGCCATGGGCACACCACCTTCGTCCCCTCCACAATCACAAGCAGAGCATTCAGAATCCGTGTCTACAAGGAAAAGTAAACAATCAACCCAACTACGAAGCTTAACACGTAGAAGTGTCAATCAGCCAAAACCAACAGTAACTATAAATCAGGCTATCACAAGGAAAAATTCCACAGTTATTTGGGGGTTGTGGCAAGAGAAAAAAAATCCCTATTGTGCATTCAAGTTGGAAAGACGTTCCTAATTCTTTGAAGGAACTAATATGGAATGACATTTTGGTAATATTTATAAAACACACAAATGTTGATAAAATGGTAATTCAAGTGTGGTCTTATGTGTAATGTTATAACTGCCATGTTTCATCTGTAATGCAGGCAAAATTTGATATCCAAGAAGCTGAAAAAGCCAAAAAGAAGATAATGTCTTCTGTTAGCACGAGGTGGAGACAATTCAAGTCTTCCCTCACCACTAAATACGTATATGCTAATGCAGATGGACAAACAAAAAATGATGTTGCTGCTAAATATGGCCTAGATCAACAGACTTGGGACGAATTTGTTACTAGTCGACAAACCCCAAACTGGCAGGTTAGATGTTAATGTGTATTTTACATAATCTATTTATTTCGTTATAAGTATGTTTCAATATTTACACACAGGGAATAAGAAAAAAAGCCCAGGAAATCCAAAAAAAGAATGAGTGCCCCCACATACTGTCTCGTGGGGGTTACGATTTGCTTGAAAAGAAGTTGCTCGAAGAAAAAATGAAGAAAAGACGGGAGGATGCAATGAATATTGAGAATTCTACAAATGTTAATGACCCTCCTTCTCCAACTCCAAGACATATGAAGTGGAAATTGGCACGCACTAAGAAATACGGCCACATGACATCTAACACCGCAGAAGAAATATCTGCTAAAATAGAGAGCGCACTCTAATGTTATATTTACTCATTCATTTGATAGTACAATACTGAAATATCTTTTTTCAACATCTATGTTTATTGCATCATTGATCATATTACATTTGATCAGTTTCCATTACATTGTCTCTCTTCGTGAATCACTTAAATGTCACATCTTAATTGATTGCTTAGTTTGATTAGCAAGGGAAGCTCTATCATTGACCATGGAAGTTGTTTCCTTAAAGGTACCTCTCTACATATTTCTCTCACCATTCATTCTTCTTCAAAAGGTACCTCTCATTCTCAAAGTTAGGGTTGCATATATACTTTGCTTTTGTTCTCTTCTAGTTGACAAAGGGTGATGACGGAACTTCATTTTAATTTTATGTTACGAAAGCAAGTTTTAGATAACCTGAAATATTCTTTAACCTTGTGCATCCAGGAGCCTTTTGTGAACATCCCAGAGGACACAATCCGTGAAGCAGTAAAAGTTGTTTTTGGTATGATGTAGTTCTTTACTTTTAATTCCAACTGCAGTTTCAACAACTCATTTAATTTTGCCAGCAATAACTTTTGGCGAGCAAATAATGCAGATGTCAGGAAACACCCAGTTATAATTCACTGTAAGCAGGGAAAGGTGAGATTTTTGCTAATTTTTTTTTATAAATATTTTTGTAATAAGTAATAGTGTCACTAACAATATAATACGTTTTTGTAATATCTATGCATGTGAGATTTTCTTGTAAAAAGTATGTAGTTTCTTCCCTTTTTTCTGCATGCAGCACCGAACAGGTTGCTTGGTAGGATGCTATAGAAAATTGCAAAAGTGGTGCTTGTCATCCGTCTTTGATGAATACCAACGCTTTGTAGCCGCCAAAGCCAGAGTTTCATCTCAGAGGTTTGTAGAGTTGTTAGATATTTCCAGCCTAAAACATTTGCCCATACCCTTTTCATGTTTGAAGAGGTAACATAACCAAGCTATGTTGAGCTGGGTTTACTTTATTTAGTTTGTGAAAGTGAAGCCAAGGTTCTTCCTTTCAATAAAGAGGAAAAGGTGATGAACTCCTTCAATGCATTCCAGCGGCAAAGGAATAATTCTTCTCCCATTTTCAAAATAAGACAAGAAAATTGTAGGAATAGTAGAGCATTACCTGTATTTGTATGTGTTAAAATTATGCCCTGTATTTCCCTTCGCTCCCTACAATTGGCCCTTATTGTACCTCACCACCTTTTGTTCTATTTTATTTCTCTGTTTTTATGTTTTTCTTTGCTGCTCCCCATTCATGAACAATGAGTGTAGATATACCTTGATTTTTTCTCGAGGCTCAGAAAAATTCAAGAAGGCTACAAAAATGCCTTGTTTGTCTACCCAAAATCTTGGTGGGTAGTAAAGCAGAGGAACTTATAAAATTTCATTTGCTAGATTAATATTGCTTTTCTTATTTTATGTTGACACTATCCCAGTTCAATGTGATGGTTATTCTCTTACGCTAATTGCATGCTGGTGGAAAACGTGGCACTGTTTTGTTGGGACTTACATATACTTGCGTTTTATTATAAAATATAAATAAAAGTGGAAAATTTATGCATTTTGCAAGAAGTACATATGCTATATATGCATATTACAGAGATTCTATGTTTTAATAGTTAGGTGGCTAGCTACAGGTTTGTGCTGATCACTAACTTTGTAGCTTATATATATAGTTATTAGTATTTTTTGGAATTATAGTTCGGTAGACTCAATACGTTGCACATCTTTGTCAAATATATCTTTGCTCAAATTAGTATGAATATTGAGTATCCCATCGTCAACGAGGACAAGGTCGAGGACTTCATGGATCCGCTACCATCCCCACTCATAGCTGAAGTCGACACACATCATCCTATAGTGATCAATGACGAGCAGCCCGTGGAGATGGACGACCCTGACCTACTTCATTTCATTCCACTGCTTCTATGGATTATAGTCTTGGGCCATTGTACTCTTTTCCTACTAATGGATCAATCGGTTCGTCATGGTAGACCCCTGCTATACCCCTACTTAGTTTGAGCTAGCAGTGAGGGTTCATACTTGTTCGAGATTCCTTTTGAGTTTTGATGACGTCGACGGTTACTGATCAGGCGACGACAAGCGAGAGGGGTAATTAGGACTTAGGAGTAGCTATTAGTGTCATGGACTGCTCTGTCTAGGGATGGGTTAATCAGGGTTTTTGTATCAGCCGTTGATGGCTTGTAATGATATGTAGTCCCCTTCGACCGTCGAACATATCAAAGAGAAAAATAACCCAACAATTAACAAAATCTTTTACTTTTCAACACGTACGAGAGATTTATAAGATTCAACTTTCTCTAAAACTCAAAACTAAGCCCGAGCAAAAATCTATGGCTTAAATATTTTTTTTAATTCTTCTAATTTATCACTGTTATTTTTCGTTTTTGTAAAAAAATGATTTTAATTTTTATGAATTATGTTTATTTTCTTTTTTTTTGAATAATAAAAAATATTATGTAAATCGTTTTAAAGATAAAAAAAATAAAACAAATATAATTTATAAATATTAAAATCAATTTTTTTACCATAATAAAACCACTAAATTGTAAAGACTAAAAGATATTTAAATTAATATATATATATATAATTCTAATGAAAGAAAAAAGAAAAGGAATAAAAAAACCTGTCGCAGTAACCCAAAATCTACAAAACAACTGAAAAACAATCTAGGGATCCTTAAACATATTATGACCTAAAAAATAAATAGAAACTAAACAGGTTAAGCGTATAATTTAGTTATTACATATATCTCAAATTCTTAATTTAATTTTTAAACATGTCTCGAATCCTTAATTTGGTTCCTATACGAACTTAGTAGCAGGTCTAGAAAAATTGTTTAGTGGGAATAACAAGAAAATATTCTATATATCTTCATTTAAAAATATTATAAATGTTTATAAAATATATAATCTCATGATAAAAAAATTTAAAATGTCTAAGTTTCTATAAATTACAACAACCTTTTTTTAGAAAAAAGTTTAAGTGAATTGAGTTCTATAAGTTCACCAAAGTCAGGATATACTTATAGATCATCAACTAATCAGACATTCATATCAATATCAAAGTTAATAGAACTGTCAAAATGGGTCAATCTGACCCATTCGGGTTGATCCACTACGGGTTGGCTAAAAAATGAGTCGGGCCGAGTTGGCTCATTTTAGTGATGGATTAATTTTTTACCAACCTGGCTCAACCCGCCCCGAGTTAGTGGGTTATCCGGGTTGGCATGTGTGACTCGCGGGTTGGCTCACTTTAAATATAAAAAAAATCAAAAAATATTAAAAAATCACAAATTAAATATAAAAAAATGCAAATTAAACCAATTTAAATAAATTCAAATATTACAAATTACATCAAACTTAACCTCAAACTAAATTTTCTTAACTAAATGTACATCAAACTAAAATGACTTTAAACGGGTAACAAACTAAACGGGTAACAAACTTTTAATTTGATCCTTACATACAAATTACGAATGTGTTGCTTTTATAAGAACCAAATTAAAAACATTAATGCGTAATGGGACTAACGGTGGTATAAAGACAAACCAATTATTTTAATAAATTTTTACGCTTAAAGATTAAACTAAAAATTCTTGACATGTATATTGGCTAAATTATGTTTCTTTTTCTTTATTTAGGTCACCGTGACAATGATTCAAAGTATCCACTTCTTCACCTCTGCCCCCGGATTCAAGGAGTTCTTATTATACTATGCATAAAATTATCTTATGGCCACTCTGTTCTTACTATTCACTCCTTTTCCCACCCATTGGAAAGAAAATAAAAAAGTTCGGGCCTTTGGTTGGGAGTTTTGCATTGGTTGTCTTGTACATTTCGCTTGTGCCACTATCATCTTTTTTTAAAGCTGTCATTACCATTCTTAATCATTAAAACATTGTAAAACAATTAGAAGATTCTCTCTCATATTTATATTAATAGAAAAATTAGTAAGTGATAAAATTATTAGACTTATAATTTTATACAACTTAAATGTGATTTTAATCCTAATAAAACTAACGAATTTTTATTTTAGTTTTTATATTACAAAAAAATTCTTTGGTTTTTATTCCTCAAAAAGTTAAAATTTTGTTTTTAGTTGCTACTATCATGACATTCGTTAACGACTTAAACATTTAGTTGAAGGTCAAATAATCATTTCAAGTAACACTTGTAACTATGGTATAATGTTGACATGTGATACCTTCAACTTATTTTTCTAGATCATTAAATAATTTTTATTTATCTATCTTAAAATGACCTTTAGGAACCAAAAATACTGATTTTAGATTTTGAAAAGATTAAAATCAAAGGAAAATATTTTATTGGGACCAAAATCAAATTAAAATTCGCTCATTTTATTGCTAGGGACTAAAATCAATAATTTTAAAGGAATGATAAATAAAGAAATTATTTTTAGGAACCAAAATCAAACACATGCTAATTTTATAAAGAATAAAAACATTTTTAAAGCTTTATATATTTATTAATAATATGTTTATGCGTAGTTAATATATTCAAGTATTTTTTTACTATATATTATGAAATTTTTGTTCCGTTAAACTTAATTGAAGTTTATTGTTGTCATTTTCTATAATTTTTATATTTTTATTGGTCATTTGGTGTTTGTGTATTAGTAACATTTATTGGTTAGTATCTCACTTATAGTCAATACAGTAAATCATATATATATAATTCATGTCAAGAAAATAATAGTTATATAATAAAAAATTTACATATGTTAATTCTAAGGGGTTTAGTCAAGTGGATCAAAACAGAATGACAGATTCCAAATTCGAATTTTCACTCATTTCTTTAGAATAAAATAAATATAAATATTTTTGTAAACGCTATTTGTATTAAGAGACTTTTCCTATTTTAGACTACACCATTTCCTCCCCTATATTTTTCTCTACCAAAAAAAAATTCTTACATACATATATTTGTCATGCATATAAAAATTTAGATGTTTTTAATTTTCGACTCTCTTATATAAAAATCTTGGCTATCCATCCATTAGAGAATTTAGTTGACAATCTTTAGTAGAATTTTTTTTTCAATCATGACTGTTTTTTTTATTCATAAGATTCAAACAAAATATCTTACCTAAGTTGATGATATAAATATATTTTATCAAAATTCTAAAAATTTTATCCTTAAAGAATCTCATTTGTAATTGTTGAATATATTTAACAATATATATTAAATATATTAATATGTTCACATACAAGTTCAATAAGTTATTGTATGGTTATATGAGTCCATATGGGCTGGAGCCCAATAGTTTGCTATATTACTAGGTTTTTTCCTAAGCTGGAGGTAACACTATTAAGCATTCCACATCGATGCCTTTTGGTGTAATACTTCAAGCACCCAACAGTAAATCTTTGTCTCTCTCAAATCTTTTACCTCCAACAATCTTGCAGTATTAGCTTCGTGTATCGAATTTGAGTGAGTAAGGTGTTATTTCGAAGATCTCATCGAGAGGAACTCAAGGGTGTGATCACTTTCGTGTTTCGACGGAAGGATTGATCGGGATTTGAGTTTGAAACTCTGCAGCCACAACCTTTGAGTCCAAATCCTGGAAATTTCAGTCGATTTCACAAGTTGAAACCTTGTGGGTTTTGTTCTACTCATCGAGACAATCATTTTGACTGATCACTTGCATAAAACGAAGGTCAGACGAAGGAGATACAACCGTTGGAAGTTTCTGCAATTTTCCAGTAACTTTCTGGCGATTGGTTCGTCTTCTCCGACGAACTTTTCGGCGACTTTTCGGTGAACTTTTCTGGCGAGTTTTTAGCAAGTCTCTAACGACCCAAAATAGTCAGTTCCTAAGGTTTTTGGGCGTTCCAGATTCATTTTTTGGGGTCAGATTTGACAAATTTCACATCTACAATGTTGTTTTTTGAAAAGTTAGAAGATTTGGTATACTTTGAAGGATTTTAAGGTGCACTCTTTCTAACTATTTTTACTTTGATTAAAAAGGCAAAACATAGCTCCTATGATATCATAAAGTTGAAATCTTTTGATGTCACTGAATTTCATGGTTGGAAATTTCATGTTCAATTTGGCATGAAGGAACGTAACATATTCTATACTGTATTAAGTGATTTTGTATTTACTGTTGAAAATGTGGATGAATATCAATGGATTAAAGATGAAGATTTTTGTAGAGATTACTTGTTAAACTCTTTAAATCCTCGTTTAGCTATGACTTATAGCAAGTATAAGACTGTAAAAGAGATATGGGATCACTTGAATAGTCAATTTCAAAAACAAGAGAGACTTTCTAAGACTCTTCTAGCGAAGAAGTTCTTTGACTTTAAGTTCAATATGAACTCAAGCATCACTTCTCAATTAACTGAACTTGAGAATATGAGGAACAAGTTAAAAGGGGACAATTCTGATCTGTCTGATAATCTCTTTGGTTGTATTGTGTTGAGTAAGCTACCTGCTGAATGAAATTCTTTTAAGACTGACATGCACAGATTAAAAGAATAGATGGGGCTGGATGAATTAAAAGGTATATTCATATTGAAGATTAAAGCATTTGTAGGAAGAGTTTGGAACAAGTAGGACAACAAAAGTTAGTTGCCAACTTGGTTTCACATTCCTATAAATATCAGAAAAAATCCAAGTCACCAAAAGGTGAATCATTTTCACAAGTTGAGGCCAAAAAGACTGTCTTCAAGAAGAAGAAGAAGGGGCTAGTGCCATAACTGTGGAAAGTGTGGTCACTAGGCAGTAGAGTGTAAGCTACCAAAGATGCTGAAGAACAACACACCACAAAATAAGGCTAATACGGCAATTAGTGAATCTGAGCCTCAAGCCTTCATTGGAATGATGAATAATGGAAAGGTCAGTGTCTCTTCTGAGTGGATGTTGGATAGTGGTGCTACATGTCATGCGACAAATAACGAGAATTTACTCACTGAGGTCATAGAAGTGAAAGACACTGTGGAAAATTATAATGGTGGTGAGGCAGAGGTGACTCATGCTGGAACTACTAATTTGGTGCTTTCTTCAGGTAAGTTACTAACTTTGAAACATGTTGAAGTAATAACTTTACTTAAAAAGAATTTAATATTTATAAGTTTACTTGATAAAGCTGGTATGTATTTTTCAACTGTGAATGGTAGAGTAACTTTATCTGTTAACTCATGTTACTTCGGTTGTGCATTTATGATTAATGGCGTGTATAGATTGAGTTTAGATACTGATAGCATAAACCATGTTAGTTCTAATTTGATTGATCCAAAATTATTACATAATAGACTTGGACATGTGAACTATAGGAAAATGCAACATTTATCTAAAACTCACAACATTCCATTAGATACTTCTATTCGATTTGACAAATGTGAAGTGTGTGCATAGACTAAGATTACTAGAAAGTCTTTTAAGTCGGTTTCTAAAAGCACAACACTTCTTGAGCTTATACATTCTGATCTTTGTGACTTTAAAAACTATGTTACCAGAGGGGGTCGGAAGTATCTTATCACTTTCATAAATGATTTTTCTAGATATTGTCATGTTTATTTGTTGAAAATTGAAAGATGAGGCTTTTGAAAAGTGTAAGATTTTTAAATCTAGAGTTGAAAATCAACTTGATTTGACAATTAAGAGGTTTAGGAGTGATAGAGGAGGATAATATTCAATGACTGGGTTCAAAGAATTTTTGCTTTGGTGGGCATAATACTTGAAACTACTACTCCTTACTCACCCCAATCAAATGGTGTTGCCGAGCGTAAGAATAGAACTTTAATCGAAATGCTAAATTCTATGTTACTTACAACTAGCATGCCTTCCTCCTATTGGGAATAAGTTATTTTAACTGCTAATCACATCTTAAACAAGTTGTTGCACTCTAAATTGTCTAAGGCACCTTATGAGATATGGGACAAACGTCCTTGTAGATATTGATGCCCTTAAAACTTGGGGTTGTGTTGCCTATGTAAGGATACAAGATCCTAAAAGGCCTAAGGTGGGACCTAAAATGACTACTTGTGTACATCTAGGTAGTGCAGAAGATAGTGCTGCAGATAGACTTTTGGATCTATCTACTAACACAATGATAGAATCTAGAGATGCAGAATTCTTTGAGTACAAGTTTGTTAGAAATCTTGACTTGAAGGTTTTTAGATATACATATATGATTTCAGAATCTCCTGTAGAATCTGTAGCTTGTCCTTCTGACATTAATCTCACACAATTGGCTATTGAACCAATCCAAGTTAGAAAATCTACAAGAGATAAAGTTTCTAAAAGTTTTGGTGAGGACTTTGTCACTTACCATATAGAGGATGATCCATTCTCCTATCAATAAGCAATGAGATCTAGGGAATTCTTATTGTAGGCAGAAGCCATAGATGATGAAATGAGTTCTTTGCTACAGAATCACACTTGGCAGCTAGTCAATTTGCCAAAAAGGGCTAAGGCTACAGGCTGTAAGTGGGTATTAAAGAAGAAACTAAATAGTGACAGATCAATAGCTAGATATAAAGCACGTTTAATAGCTAAAGGCTTTGAACAACATAGTGGAATAGACCTTTTTGACATTTATTCACCTGTATGTCATTTGTCAACTATAAGAATTCTTCTTGCTTTGGCATCTATTGAACACTTTGTAGTGCATCAAATGGATGTAAAGACCGCTTTCTTAAATGGAAAATTAAATGAAGAAATCTACATGAACAACCTAAAGGGTATGTCATGAAAGGCCTTGAGAAAAGTTTGTAAATTGAACAATCTTTGTATGGTCTTAAAGAAGCACCTAAGATGTGGCATCTTAAGTTTGACAAGGTGGTAGAGAGTTATGGCTTTTAGTCCAATTATTTAGATAAATGCCATTACTATTGTTTCAAGCCAAATAAGATAGTTATCATATGCTTGTATGTTGATGACATGTTAATTCTTGGCTCCGATCATTCTATAGTGAGTGATGTGAAAACCACTTTAGCTAAAGAATTTGACATGAAAGATCTTGGTATAACTAATACCATTCTTGGTATGAAAGTAAGCTTTGAAAGACAAGTTATCTCCCTTAGCCAAACTCATTATATTGAGCAGCTACTTTCTACCTGGGGATGCAGTGAGTGTAAATCGAGTGAGACACCATATGATTATAACAAAAGACTGAGTCCTAATGAAGGGACTAGTGTGGATCAGTTAAAGTACTCAAAACTGATAGGTAGTCTCATGTATGCTAAGAGTTGCACTAGGCCTGACATAGCCTTTGCAGTTGGCATGTGTAATACCTTGAATTTTAAGCATAGGATTAAGCTTGAGGTTAAGAACCATAATCATGCATTAGAATCCCTTAAAGGAAGCTTAAGGGAAGCATTAGGCAGTTTCGGCCATCTCGCGCGATCCGCGTGGAGTCTCACGCGATCAGCGCGGGAGGCTTGAATCAGGGCAATGCTTTCTGCCTTCTCACGCTATCAGCGTGGAGATGGCGCTAACCGCGTGAGTTGTTCGAACATGTGGTGCGATTAGCGTGGCTATGGCGCGATTAGCGCAGGAAGCTTGAATCAGGCCAATCCTTGCGGCCTTCTGACGCTATTCGCGTGGACTTGTCGCTAATGGCGCGGGTTGTTCGAACCTTGGCGCGATCCGCGCGGAACCTGGCGCGATTCACGCGGGATTTTCGGGTCAGTTTTATAAATAGCTTGTTTTGGACGAAAATGAGAGAGAAAAGAGAGGAAGAGAGAGAGAACGACCATTGATGACCCGCAGAGCTTTATATCTTCTCCATTTCTCATCTAAACACCTCCGACCCAACTGAGAAAGTGTTTAGAGCTTCGAGATAAGCTAGAGACCCAGCTTTATTCTCGACAAGAGGCGGTAAACGGCGAGATCGAGATTTCTAAGGGAGTCCTTGGAATCGAAGAACCAGAGGCGAAGGAAGCTTTGATTGAGTGATCTACTTTAGGGAAAGTGATTCCCTGGTGTGTCTGGGCTACACAGAGGTAAGAAACTCGAGCCTTAGCCGTTGGTTTTGTGTTTGGGTTTTTGGTTGGATTTTGAGTACCTTGAGAGGTGTTTTTGGAGGTGTTAGAGCCGTTATTAGGCTTGGACTCTGTAGAGTTTTGTGTTCAGAGGGTTACTCTGATGAAGTTAGAGCCTTGAGTCATCATTATTGATGAAGTTTGAATTTGGCTCTGAGTATGTATGAGCAGAGGTAAAAGGTTGATTATTTGACTAGTATGAACCTTAGAGCAGTTGACAAAGTTGCTCATGAGATAGTATAGATGTTGTTTGTGAGCTGGAATTGGTGATAATAAGAGGTTCGAAATTAATCTGGATAAGCAGGGATATGCTTTGATCAGAGTCTTAGAAGAGGCTTTGGAGCCTTGTGTAGGCTGAGTAGGATCTTTCTGAGGGTCTGAGAATCACTTGTGAAGTGATTGTTATGAGTTATGTGAAAGGAATTGTAGTTTCCTTTCGATCTAACGGCTTAGGACCGTTACTGATACATTGTGTATTTGGTTTCTGTAGGACGTGAGCTTGATAGTTCTAGTGGTGGTGACCACGAGGCCGGGAGAGTCGGTATTTTGCCTAGAGCAGGTAAGCTCATGGTTCTTGCATGTGCGTCCTTTCCTGTATTCCACCATGCTCCTAATGGGGGAATGGTTTTGTTGTGATTATATGCATGTATATGGAAATTGTATGTTGTTATGATTGACTGCTGAATGATGTGTTGTACCCTGTGAGAGGGGGATTCATGTGAATTGATATGAGATGTTTGATCTGTGAGTTGCACCTGAGATGGGTGGTTGGTATGTATGGCTATGAATTGTCTAGCTTATGATCTGCATGATTGATTGTTGAATCCTATGGTAGTAGGATAGATGACATGAGATTGAGTAAATCCTGATGTGAGATGTTCCTGTGATATAGACGTAGCCTCCCGAATGGAGATGTTCCTATATCTACAGATATAGCCTCCTCAAGCAATTGTATTGAGATAGGTTATGAGATGTTCCTGCGATATAGATGTAGCCTCCTGGTTGGAGATGTTCCTATATCTGCAGATGTAGCCTCATTATAAAGAGATGTTCCCGTTATATAGATGTAGCCTCCAAGCGGAGATGTTCCTATATATACGGATGTAGCCTCTGATAGATGTATTGAGATCCT
>PYAF01004987.1:1547229-1565757 GCA_007407185.1 Glycine tomentella | reverse complement strand
GAGTGATTCACTGATGTGGATAATGATTGTTTGATATACTGTTTCCATGTATATGTATGGAAGTGAACCAGGGGAAGGAAATACCTTCAAGGGCCCTGAGTTTACTGAGATTTTATATCTCACCCCTTGTGTGGGACTTATGTTTTGCAGGTGAATCCTCAGGAGGAGCTGATAGATCCCAAGGCAAGAAGCCTGTGCAAGGATAGCTGTACTCTGAAACCTTTGGCATAGATGACTCGAGCTTGTGGCTCTGATATTTTGTATTCTGCCTTTGGTTTGGTTTTGTTGTACCCTGAGGGGATGTATTAGTACAGTTTTGTACTTAAACAGAGATACTTATGTATATTCACCATATCATGATGTGCAGTGTTTATGATAGTGACCTTTGATGACGTCACTTTTAGTTTATGCTTCCAAACTGCTTAAACTCTGATAATTTATATGTGTGTTTGTTGTTTATGTTTAGTAATGACCCTGATGATTGAATGGGGCGTTACAGCATGTTGAGTCGTTTCACTAGTAATCCTAGTAAAGAGCATTGGGATGCCCTCAGTAGGCTGATGAGATACCTTAAAGGTACTAAAGATTATGCTTTATGTTATTTTGGTTATCCTCCAATTATGGATGGATATTCTGATGCCTCATTGTGTTCAGAAATTGGAAATAGTAAATCCACCAGTGGATATATATTCACTCTGGGTGGAGCTGCTATTACTTGGAAATCCAAAATACAGACTTGTATTGTGTTGTCATCAATGGAATCAGAACTTTTTGCTTTAGCCTCAGCTGGTGAAGAGTCAGAGTGGATAAAGAATCTGATTGTAGATATTCCTTTGACTCAACTAAAGATTAATTCTTTAAGTTTATTTTGTGATAATCAAGCAGCAGTCTCATAAAGAATGTTCTCTTTAATTCAAAGAGAAGACATGTGAAACTGAGACATGCATTGTTGAATTATCTGAGAGAACAAGAAGTTATCACCTTGGTCGATGTGAGATCGAAGGATAACATGGCCGATGCTCTCACAAAAGGTTTGCCTAAAGATCGATTATTCAAAAAAGTGGGGGAAATGGGGTTAAAGACCATGTAGACAAGTCTTAATTATCATTTACTTACCTTTAATTGTGTGTTTTGAATTATTGAATCTTCCTTTATTGGCCAAATGATAAGTACAATTTATATGTTTCCTCGATGATCGTGGTTGCTAACTATTTTGAAAAAGGTGACTTATCTCATTCCAAACTTGATGAGATGATTTTAATCCAATTCAAAAGTTCTATCTGGGAAGCTTGTGTCATTCCAAATTTGATGATACAATCCTACCAGGTTAGCCTATCCTTTTGGTTAAGTGATCTCATTCCAAACTTGATGATACAATCCTACCAGGTTGGCCTATCCTTTTGGTCAAATGATCTCATTCCAAACTTGATGCTAGATCATTTGACTTTAAGGAATTAGTAACTGTGACATTCCAAATTGAAACATAGAAACAATTGATTATATAAGAAGCCTATTGGTTTTGTTCTTAATTGAAACTTGACATTACAAAACTAGGTTATTGTGAGTGGCGTGACTATTAGTCTTATTCTATGAAACGAGACAATCCTTACTCTCTTACACATAAACTTAGGTTGTTGACTCTTTATAACTTAAACTATTTAGGCCTTGTTCATAATTTATGAAACTGACTTGATGCTTATGAATATGATATTATGATGCTTTATGATATTGATATATGTTCTTTTCTGCCTGATGATATGATGCTAAGTTTTTTAGTAGAACTAGACATTTTTAGTAGTCTATTCAAATGATTGAATTCATGATAATATGAAATTCATATTTGACATTCTACAGGGAATGGTAGAGATGGAGGAGAGCTTAAGAAGTTGGGTTCGAAGGAGGATGACCAACTTGATATATGAATATATCATTTAGAGTAGTAAGGAACTTGATAGTTCACTTGCTATTACCCATTATGTTGGAGTCCATTTACTTGAGACTTACATTTTGTTATTTTTATTTTGTGAACATTATGATTATTATGTTTCTTTCTTATAATTGTAAGACCTTAGACTATTTTGACTGGCCTACTTATACTTACTTGTTATGCATATATTGGTTGTGAACTGATTTTGATATTGATTTTTTAGATGTTGGGATTTGGATGAATTTAGATTTAATCTAATACTCTAGGTATTTATATTGATATATTGATCTCAGAACAGATTCATGAGAATAATGATTCACTTAGTTATATTGTAAATGTTGTTTGAGTTTAATGTCTTATTATTAAAACTCTTTGACCGATCCTAGTTAATTGTCTTAGATTGGATGTGCATGATTTATATTTGTTTGAACATTACACTGACTACCTTATTAGATTGTGTTGTATGATTAACATAGGGTTGAATATATTTAACAATATATATTAAAAATATTAATATGTTCACATACAAGTCTAATAAATTATTGTATGATTATATGAATTCATATGGGCTGAAGTCCAATAACTTATTATATTATTAGAGTTTTCTCTAAGCTAGAGATGACACTATTAAACATTCCACATCTGATATCTCTTGGTGTAATCCTTCAAACACTTAAGTCTAAACTTTTCTCTCTCTCAAACCCTTTACCTCCAACCGTAAGAATGTGACAAAAGCCACCTCTGATTATAACCACCTTTCCAATCTAAGACTAAAACTCTAAACTAAAACGAGCGAAACACGGTCACAAAAATATTCTGAACAACACTGACCAGGCTTACTCAACAGTCAACAGTGGTACTGGTTGCGTGGAACCATGGGCTTCCTTGGTGGGGATAGTGCATTTAATTTGTGGTTACTTTAATTTGGGGCGTCAAGAGTTGGTGCATGGTTTGAAGTGATTTGTGTGGGCCTGAGTTTTAAGGAAATGTAGAGGTTGTGGCGGTTGTTACGATGAAGACCAGTAAAAGTGCTTGAATATAACCCAAGTGAGTTCAATAGAAGCCCATCAATGTCTCCCTTTTGGGGTGTGTACTTGAAGCTAATTTGTACCGTGTTGTGTAGTGCGTAATGCGGAGTGCCAACTAATGGGGGCATAGGGGTTTCGCCTTGAAGGGGATAATTTTTATTTTTTTCTATAGCGAAGTTATATAAAGTTCAATGACTTTAGTTTATTTTTAATTATTTATATAAACTCATAAATTGTTAACGACTTTAAAATTATGATTATTTTTTTAAATTAATTATAAACGAGTTTAAAATCATTTTGATTATAATTTTATATTTTATTGTTTAGTTCTTTTAAAATTAAAATTAATATGTTTTATAATTTATGACTTTAAATTCTTTAAAATAATAATTATAATTAAATTATTTTTTTATCATTTACAACTTTAAAATGGTTCAAATAATAATTATAATTAAAATGATTAATTCTTTTATAATCCAATGACTTTTATTTTTTTATTCTTAATCATTAATTATTATTTTTAGTTAATATTTTCTTAACCATTAATTAGATAAAATGAATAAGGAATTATTTTTAGATTATTAATTTATATTGTTTAGATTCTGTTTTGTTTCTAAATGTAACAAATAATAATAATTTACAAAATTATATATAATATTATTAAATAAAATAGGAGGAAATGAATTTATATTAGACATTTATCGTACATGACTGCATGACAAAAAAATAGAATAGTAAAAATAAAATATAAAATTATAAAAGAAACACAATAACATTCATTATTTGTGCAAATACATTTTTTATATTAAATGAAAAGTATATTAAAAATAAGTATGTCAAAAGAAAACAGAAAGGAGAAAAATGAACTTATAGCAGAGAGCCTTCATGAACGATGCCATGGCAGAAAAATAGAGTAGTAAAAACCAAAATATAAAATTATAATTAAAATGACTTTAAAAATGTTCAAAATTAATTTTAAAAAAATTAATCACGATTTTGAAGTCATGAAAAATTTATGACTTAATATAAATAATTAAAATAGGACTTCACTATATAAAAAAAACCTGAAGTGGTGAATTTTTTTACTCTCATACCTAGAAATCGTAAAATTTCCTTTGATTTACCAATTTGAGAATTAATTTAAAAAATACCATTTAATAAATTGTAAATAGAATTACTCCCTTTGTCGAAACCCCGGGGGCATATATGTGCCATTGCATTAATTTCTGTTTCTGTATGCATGGGTGCTGGTCTGTGAACGCTGACTTGTGGAAATATGATGTCCAAAGTGAATTAAAGAAGAAAAACAATGAAATAAATAATGGACCATATTTTAACTTTTTTGCTGCAAAAAATTTAAAGTAAATGAAGAAGCGACTTAATATGTCACCGAGATAGTTGCGATAAAAAATATAAGAGAAAAATAACAAGAAAATGACATTACATTTAAATGAAAAAATAGTGGATATATAATTGTAAAATACATGTCTAAAATAAGATGTGATAATTAAATGTGATAGCATCCCCATTTTACGCTTGCAGCCATATTTTCGAGCGTATATCCAGTTATATCTTCGCTATTGTTTTGAATGGAATGTAATAAGTTATTTTCTCCTAAAAAATGGTACGTATCATTACATTAAATGATTGAATGACATATATTAAAAAAAGTTACATTATCATTATATTTCAATTATTTTTTATTAATTTTAAGGGTAAAAATATTTTTTTTTGACAATTTAATGTAAGGATTTAAATGGTTGGAATTAATTTCCACAAATGAATGGAATTCCTATTAAATAAATTTCTTCTTATTTAATTGGAGTCTGATGATGTAAAAAAATATTGATG
Source organism: Glycine tomentella (assembly GCA_007407185.1). Classification (NCBI taxonomy): domain Eukaryota; kingdom Viridiplantae; phylum Streptophyta; class Magnoliopsida; order Fabales; family Fabaceae; genus Glycine; species Glycine tomentella. The sequence continues at coordinate 1,560,951 of PYAF01004987.1, read as the reverse complement.
GAAAAATTAAAAAGTTACTATAATGTTCTTAAAAAATTCTATTTTTAGAAATTTTTATTTTAATAAAACATATTAACAGAAAATTGAAAATTTACTAAATTTTCTTAAAAAATTCTAATTTTACAAATTTTTTTTAAGAAACATGCTAATGAAAAACTAAAAAAATATAATATAATTAATTTTGTTCATAATCCACTATTTAATTTTGAGAAATTTTATATTTAAGGAAATGATTTAATTCAGAATCAGTTAATTAAAACTGTCATTTTTTTATGCATTGGAATAATAAAACAAATGACTACCCTAAATCATCCCTTAGAAGGAGGGTGCATGTTTAGGACTACCTTAAATCAGCTAATTAAAACTCTGTCATATGCATGCAATGATGATCACATTATTAATTTTCAATTTTATTGAAACTACTTCTATATCTATAAAAGGAGATGCACGGTTCCTTGTCCTCAATATGCAATTCATTTATACACATCTTGTTGTCACACCAAAATATGTCTTCATCAAACATCCCTCATGTGGTGCTCCAATCCTCCTCCAACCATCACAGCATGCCTGTAATTGGATTCGGCACTGCTTCAACGTCTCCCCCGAATGCCACAAGAGTGGCAGTGTTAGAGGCAATCAAACTTGGTTATAGACACTTCGATACTGCTTCAATATATGGTTCAGAGCAACCAATTGGAGAAGCCATAGCTGAAGCACTTCAACTTGGCCTCATAGGCTCCAGAGATGAACTCTTCATCACTTCCAAACTCTGGTGCACCGATAATTTTCCTCATCTTGTTCTTCCTGCTCTACAGAAAACACTTCAGTAAGTAATACTGAAAAATTAATGAACAAGTGATAATGACGATTTTTTCTCTCTCACTAATTTGAAGTCACAATTTTTAGAAATTAAATATAAATTATTTTGTCACTTATTTTAAATTTTCTTATAGAGGAAAAGTGGCATCAAGTGAGCACATGTGTTGTCAGCATAAATTACCTTCATTAGAATCATTTCTTTCTCCATTATATAAAAGAGGAATTATATTACACTAATATTAATACTTTCACAATTATTATATATATCAATCTATATAACTTGAATAATATTTTCATAAATCTTATTCTTGAGTGAAAGTTCTTTCACATAAATTATATATACAAAATTTCATATTAATCTAAAATTATTATATACCTAATTCATATAAACTAAAATTAACGTAGTATAAACATTTTAAAATATATAAAAATATGGATAATTAAGTTTGTATTGTTATTTAATTTTAATAAAAATTGACACAAATAGTAATTAAAGTTACATTAGTGTAATTTAATCCCTCTTCTATATATTTTAGACTTTGATGCTTCGAATAATCTTTTTGGCAATCATATTCCATTTGAAAATTTCCTTACGAAACTCTAGCTATTTAATTTTTTTTTAGGTTATCTATTTAATAATCTTTCTAGTACGATTCCAATCACGGTGCAGTTGCATGTGACTTTTTATAAAATTGTGGATATATGTACTGATAAAGAAATCACAATATTACAGCCATTATCGTTAGGAACTATAGTTTAAAATCACGAATCCCATGTTATAAGATAAATAGATTACATTATTATTCTAGGGTTAAATTGTATTTTTAGTTCTCTATAATTTTAAATTCATAATTTTAGTTTTTATTTAATCATTCTTTAATGTGATATATTGGTCTATAAGAATTTGAATAGAAATTGAACTCATATCTTTTTACTTAAAGACAAAATAATAAATTTCCAAAAAGTTTGATTTTTTTAGTTAATTTTATAAATACTATTTTACATATATCATTAATCAAGAGTTATTAATTTTTTTTTCAAATTATAAAAAATTATAAATTAAAATAAAATATTTAATATTTAAATATATTTAATATTGAATTTTACATGTATTTATTTTTATTATAATTTTATTTTGATACAAATTTACAAAAATCTGTTCTTATTTTATTATAATTTAAAAAAATTATTTCATATAATTTATACAAATCACTTAAATTTAAAATAATATTTAAATAATATAAAAATTTCAAATTTGTTAACTTTTGTAATTAAAATAAAAATTTGTATTATTTTTATATAAAAATAAATATACATATTTTTATAAATTACATAAAATAATATATATATATATATAAATAATTTACATATTAATTTATATAATATTCTTGATTTATATAATTGATATTCAAAAATTAATAAATAATTTTTTATAGTTAAAACAAAAATACTAATATGTAAGTTTCCTAAAAATTAAATATTAAAATTTTATTAATTTATATAATTAGAATAAAAAAAATTTATGTATTAAAATAAATTTAATTATTTTATATAATTTACATATTAATTAATGTAACTATATTGATTTATATAATTAAAGTAAAAATAATATGTATATTGAAAGCATTTTAAAAATAATTTATATTTTAATTTATGAAATTTAATTATAAATTGGTAAAACTAAAATAAAAATATGTAAACTATTTCAAAGTAAAAATATATAAAATGATATAAAATTAAATTAAAAATATGTATATATTATATATTTTAATTTATAAATTTTTATAATTAAAAAAAATTAACAACTCTTTTAATGATACATAACAAATATTATTTATAAAATTAATTAAATAAAACAAGTATCTTAATGATTTATTATTATAAAAAATAGAGACACTAAATATCTTAATTTAGAAATAAGAGAACTAAAATAACATATTTAAAAGTATAAGGGACAAAAATTACAATTTAATCTAGATTTTAATTTTTGTGCACTAATTTTACATTATTATCTAGTCACAAATCATATTTTGAATTATTTTAAAAATTAATAAACTTATTATAGATGATAATTTGTATTGGATAACTGTGTAATTTTTTCCACTATAAGCATGGATAGAGCTCCATACCAAAAGGAATTTCAAACTATTAAACTCAAATTTTGCCTAACAAATATATACATAAGTTTTTTATACCCAATATTTGTAATTATATATTATAAAATTTTAATTATATTAATTAATACATATCACAAAAATCATTTATAATTGAATCTATAGTATTTTTTTATAGTAATTTTATTTTGAGGATTTTCTTCTAAACAAAAATCAGTGTAACAAGTATTATTTTTTACTATTAAAATTAATTATAAATAAACAAGAATAAGAAAACTGCATATGCTATTGTCTTTTACGACGATAATTTCCAATCATCAAAGAATAGTTTACTTTCAATAGAAAGTAGGATAAAGAGAAATAATGTGTTGTGGTAATCACTACCATGAAAACAAATTTGAACAAACCTCCACCGCAAACCCAATATCCAATTTGTTTTGCTTACGGAGAAAGTGTAGAGCTGCCTAGCCCAGGTAATGTTAAAAAAAGTTTATAATACTAGAGTGGCAAATAGGTGTTGGTAAGAAAATTATTTAAAATTAGGAGTGGTAAATAGGTGTTGGGTCAAATTCTCTAACTACAAAAAATAGTGGGTCGGGTTAAGTGATTCAACTCATCAATTTGTCTTGAATAACTTGTTAACTTGTTGAGTTGAAGGCAGAACTAATTGACTTGTTGAGTTGAAGGCACAACTAATTGACATGTTAAAGCCTGAAATTGAAAAGTTGTGAAATTAGTTTAAGTTTGAAATTTTTTGCTTAAACAGACCTTTGCTAAAGTGCAAATTTGTAGGAATTCTATAAATAGTTGTGTGTTCCTTTTTGTACCTAGCTGATTTTGCTTTGTAAAAATAACTCATTTGTGTAAAATAGGGTTCTTCCTTCCATCTTGTTTTTTGATGTTACTCGTAAAGATGGGTAGTGAAATCCTCCTTTGTTGGGATTGGATTATATCAAATCTTATACTTTTATGTATTTTTTTTTTTGAAATATTGTTATATGTTCTATTTTATTATTCAATGTTAGCTTTTTTACTTGTATGCTCTATGCTTTTATGGATTGGTAATCCGTAGGTTAATTTTTAGATAAGATTACGATCAGAAATTATTTTCTTTATCTTGAACTGTGGTATAATATCCATTAAACGTCAGAGTTAGGAATAGGATGGGGTTAATGATTATATTTTAGTCATTGAGCTTAAAACGATTTTTTTGTTAAATATGCAAGGAATTGATATTTAATGGAGGAACTTAAATTTTATCACCTATGAAATTAGAGATTAAAATATCGTTTTTGAGCTATGATCGATATTAACATTGAATCACAAGTTGGATATCTTATCTTAATGTAAAAAGAGTTTGGTTTTGTGAAATATAACTTCGACAACCTTTGTCGTTTGAATTTCACCTATTGAGTGCTTAAAAAATCCAAAAAATATTATAGATTGTATCTTTGTTTTAATTTATCTTTATTATTGAATATCATGTTCAAATCATCATTATTTATTTGTTAATTTAGATAGTAAAATTTGTAATATTTATTAAATATTTTTTATTTATCGAATAGTACTTGATAATTTGATATACTCATAAGTGTATAATCTTTTTTCTCTTAAAAAAAAAAAAGCTATTGAAGGAACCTATCATGAGTATCATGGACTATGACAGAGTTTTTTTTTTTTTTGCCATGCTCCACTTCAAATTTTATCCGTTGCTATTTTAATTTTTTTTAGTTTCATTTATAGTTCTATTCTATTTTTCACTAATTTAAATAATTTCAACACTCAAATTTGTTCATACGTGACATTAATATATTAATATATTATTCATATATAAATAAAATATACTTGAAGGTGATGTTCATATTAACTAAATTATATATGTGTGTGATTTTTCAAAGAATAAATTTGTTTTTATTTTTAAAAAATATTAGTAAACAACAATATATAATAACTTAAACATTTGAGTATTTTAAGATTTTGTGATATTTTTAATTGTTCTTGGTGCATTATTGTGATGCTGTTTTAAATTTAAACGTCTATTTAGAGCACCATAATTATAGAATTTAAAAAATATATATTTAAAATAAATAAAATTATAAGCAATTTTCATGAAAAAGAAATAATAGGAATTATAAATTTTGTAACATCACACTAAAAATAATTTTGTTAATTGAATTTTAAAACTAATATTTTCAAAGTAAATTCAAACTATCTTAAAAAAATTAATTTCAGGAATAATTGTTTTTTTATAAATAAAATAATTACTTTTTTAAGCCTTACTGTATCCTTATATAACGGCAAATATTTTTTTTTTTTTATAAAAAAATCCAATATTTTATCTTATTGTTGCTTGCTTTACAAGCTAACATCGAAAACTATAAATAAGCCTAAACACAACGTTGGCAACAAACACCAACCTTTGATTCAGAAAATAGAAGCCTCATTTTGTTCTCTGTTCTTTCTCTCAACAATCGTTCCAACAAATCAAGGGAGTTGAATCTGAAGCTTTCGCTACGTTTTTACCACTCAGGTTTGCTTCTCCGAACGCGAAAATCTAATACTTCCTTTAGGGTTTATGATGGATGATCTACGAGAATCTATGTTCTATCCGACTTCATTTATCTCCCTGAAGTTTTCTGCGGTTCCACGATGCAAATATAGGGTTTCGCGTTTAGGGTTCCTTTCAATTTATTTATTATTAGGGTTTTCATAAGGATCGGCGATACCCTAATTTGGGGTTTTGGGAGAGTCTCTATTTACGGGGTTAAATTATTGGTCTTTGATCCATATCTTCAATGGGTTTTGATCTTGATGTTCTTGATCTTCCTTGATCAACTTGTTCTTCCATAGTTTTGTTGGCGTTCATCACTTGCTTTACGATTATTTTTGGGAATGGAAAATTTGGGACCCAAAAGGTTTTGGGTTTTTGATGAAGAATTAAGTCTATGGCTCAGGGTTTTTCATCGAGTTAATGAATGAAAGCATGAGCCATGAAGAATTTTATTGATAGGATTCAGTACCTGATCTGGGATGCCATTGCAATGCAATGTTTGTTTTTTAGAATATCATGGATACAAAGTTTGCACGAAGGACTGAGCGCATTGGTAGAACAACATGTGCTTATTGGAGAGCTGGGAGATGTAACAGAAATCCTTGCAGATTTTTGCACATAGAGACACCATCTCCACCTACTGCCTGTGGTTATGCCAATACTGCATATAGATATGGAAAAAAGCCCCACTCCTCCTCTAAGAATACCCCTAAATATGGTTAAAAGACAGCATTGCTTAGAGTTAATGGAGATAGAGGAGATGCGACAAGGGTTGCTACGGCGTCCAAGAAATCATCACCAAGGATATGTAAATACTGGATCAACAACAATTGTGTACATAGTGAACAATGCCATGAATTTGCATTCATGGTTTCATGGTGATGGGTTTTCCACCGTAACGAAGCTTCAAGAACATAAGAAGGTACTTGACTCTTAAACCTCCATTTAGTATTTAACACACCGAAATTATATTTAAAGTTCTTTCATAATTCATTTTTAGTATAATAATTAAATCAGAATTGATATCTGACTTAATAATTGACTAATGTTTTAACAATTATTGATTAGAGTCATAGAGTTTTGTAATGTAACTATATGCTAGAATAACTGAATGTCATCCAAAGTGTTTTTTGAAAAGCTTTCTCTTCCATAGTTTTCTAGGAAATGCTAGAATTTGTGAGCCTCTGCATCATGTTAATATTTTTGGAGTAGTTAAATTAAAGCTTTTGACAACAGGTTATCACTGGCATCGCACTTCCTGTTGGGTCCGACAAACTTTATTCTGGCAGCACTGATGGGACAGTTAGGATATGGGACTGCCATACTGGTCGATGTGCTAAGGTCATCAATCTTGGTGCTGAGTTACCTCTTTGATCAGTGAAGGGCCATGGATTTTTGTTGGTCTGCAAAATGCTGTCAAGGTAAGCTCTTATCTGTCATTTGTTTTGTTTTAATGTATGATAATATCTAATTATAGGAGTAGTACATGCAAACTGATTATGTGGCTGTGGTTGTTGTGAAGGCTTGGAATATCGAGACCATTTCAGAGTTTACTCTTGATGGACCCAAAGGCCGAGTCCATGCCATGACTGTTGGCAACAATACACTCTTTGTTGGTGCAGAGGTAACTAACCATGTCATTAATATTATCTAATGATATTCCCCTAACCTTTTTTTTTCTGTAGTCAGTTAAGTTTTGTTTTATTTAAAATTAAAATTTCAGGATGGTTTCATTTCTGCTTGGAGAGGAAGCTCTGAAGCTAATTCTCCTTTTGAACTGGTTACATCACTCACTGGCCACACTAAAGCAGTGGTTTGTCTAGCTGTTGGATGCAAGATGCTGTACTCTGGGTCCATGGACCGAAGCATAAAGGTATGTCTGTTGTTGGACACTATAGGGGTTCTATTTGTCTTTTTTAACATGAGAATGAGAATTTTTTCTGAGAAAAGGATATGTAATTTCCTTTGAACTGCTATATGATCATCTAATGACTGGATCTTCTTATTTTGTTTTCTTCAGGTCTGGGACATGGATGCATTACAGTGTGCAATGACACTAAATGACCATACTGACGTAGTCACATCCCTTATTTGTTGGGATCAATATTTGTTGTCAAGTTCAGACTGCACAATTAAAGTCTGGGCTTGCATTGAATTAGGATCTTTGGAAGTGGTATATACGCACACCGAAGAAAATGTAAGCTATTTAATCTTCTGTGTTGAAATATCATTTGGTTTTATTTTCATTTGTAAAAATCAAGCTGACATGAAGGAGTTGGTCAATCTCCTAAGTTGATTTTTTTATTTTTATTACAGGGTGTTGTTTCACTTTTTGGGATGCCTGATGCAGAAGAAAAGCCAGTATTATTTTCCTCGTGCAGAGACAATTCAGTTCATATGTATGAATTGCCATCATAAGTAAATCTAAATTATTCACGTTTCTTTTTGTTACTTTACCTCCATCTTTGTAATATTTCTTATTTTTTTGTTGCATCCTCTAATCATGTTTTTTCAACAGATTTTCAGAGAGGGGACGTTTATTTGCCAAGAAAGATGTGGCATTAATTGAGTTAGGTCCTGGTGGCCTCTTCTTTACTGGAGATAGGACTGGTTTGCTGATGGTGTGGAAATGGTTGGAGGTACCCAGGGTGGCATCCTCTTGACATGTGTTTCCTTTCAACATTTGAGTTGTATTATCCATCTATTTCCTCTGGAATCAGGTGGTGATAAGAATGAATTTATTTTTTTGAGCAGTAAATTCACTGTAAAAACAATTGTATAGAAATTGACAATTATATAGAAATACCAATTTCCATTCTTTTATATTCTTCCCAGCAGATGTAATCTTCTCATGCTTTGATAAATATATTACTATTGTAAGTAACATGTTTTGTAATAGGTTCCATTTTCAAATTCTTCCCATCATTATCAAAGCATAGATTTTTGGAACAGAGATAACTTGATTACCCCCTCCGCCCTCATATTCTCCTATTCCTATGATTGCATATTTTCATATTTTTTACGTACGCATATGTTGTTACTCTCCTGTCACAAAGTCATCTAAACAAGGTGAGTCAATCACATTCGTTGATGTCGCTGGTGTTGACGAGGCTAAGGGGGAGCTGGAAGAGATTGTGGTAGGCTGGACTTTCTTCAGCTCATATTCAGCACTTACAACCTTTAGGGCATATACAAGGCTTTCTATTCTATGACTGGCCTTTTATTTTCATTTTGATTTTTCTTTTATGTATAGACAAGTAGTTTTTAATATGCTGATGTTCACTTGCCAGGAATTTCTTCGCAATCCAGACAGATATATATGACTTGGAGCTTGGCCTCCCCAAGGTGTTCTCTTGGTGAGTCATAGCCAGAGATATCCGATAAGTAATACAAAATGGTCTTATGATCCTAGGATGAAAGCACATGGTGGTCATCCAGCAAATACTTTGTAGTTGAGGATATTTGCTTGGAGAAGGGACCAAATATGAGAAATGTCTTTTGGGAATATTTTTGGCTAAAATCCAGCAAAGTTTTCTACTTATTACATGATCTATGCTTTCTCTTATTTTCATAATCATTACCTTTCAAAAGATGAGATCACTATTGTCTTCAATTGAACTGGTGGTTCTAGGAATTAATTCTTTAATAGTTTTCACTTACATATCGCATGTGGATTATTTATAGCCAAGTTACTTTTTCATATTATTGTTGTTTTAATTTGAAATGTAGGTAGTAAATATCCACTGTTTTATCTTACAGGTGGGTCTTCCTGGGACAGGTAAGACTTTACTGGCAAAGGCTGTGGCATGGGAAGCTGATGTGCCATTTATAAGTTGTTCTGCTAGTGAGTTTGTAGAGTTATATGTTGGCATGGGTGCTTCCCGATCCCTTTGCAAGGGCAAAGAAAGAAGCACCATCCATAATATTTATTGATGAAGTAAGAATGTGTATTCTTTTATTATGTAAGATGTTTGATTTATTATTTAGTATTCAACCAAGTATACTTTCCTTTGATATGCAGATAGATGCTGTGGCTAAAAGTCGCGATGATAAATTTCGCATTGTCAGCAATGATGAACGGGAACAAACCTTGAACCAGCTGCTCACTGTTAGCATTTTTCCATATTCATTTTCTTGGTATTTTATTTTGGGGGGAGGGGGGATTGTGTCACAATGAGTCTAGCGTCTTAAAACTGCATTGCAGGAGATGGATGGTTTTGACAGCAGTTCTGCTGTCATTGTTCTTGGAGCGACTAATCGTGCAGATGTCTTAGACCCTGCACTCCAAAGACCAGGGAGATTTGATCGAGTTGTTATGGTTTTGATTCTATATTAAATGCATTATCTCCTTTGGTTTTTGTACTTATTTCAAAAAGACCTTGACTTTGCAAATTCTTAGCAAAAATTTATCATTTTCTATTTAGGTGGAAGCACCTGATAGGATTGGAAGAGAAGCTATCCTTTAAAGTTCACGTTTCCAAGAAAAAACTTCCTTTAGCTAAGGATGTTGACCTTGGCGACATTTCTTGTATGACCATTGGTTTCACTGGGTAATTATTCTGTCTCTTCCATACTTCTTTTTATCCTTTAAATATTGAGAAGAATGAAATTTGATCTGAACATGGTATACATCATTGAAGAGCGGATCTTGCAAACCTAGTACATGAGGCTGCATTATTGGCGGGAAGATAAAACAAAATTGTTGTGGAGAAAAATGATTTCATTTAAGCTGTTGAAAGATCAGATCAATAGCAGTAAGTTACAGTGTATCTTGAAATGTCGGTTGATACACATTTTCACTTTCTAGCCGCAGTCTGGCTGGATTTTGATGTGTCAAATCAATCACAAATGTTAAATTGAAAATTTTAGTTTTGTATATTTGTGTCTAGTTTATTTATTCTTGGATAAAATGGACCAAGTTACTTGTTTCAGGGAATAGAAAAGAAGACTGCCAAGTTGAAAGGAAGTGAGAAGAAGGCTGTCTGTAGTTGCACGGCATGAAGCTGGTCTTAATCAGACAGGGCCTGTGTCAATTTCCACCCTTTCTAATGGTGGAATGGACGAGTCTGGTGGATCAGCTCCTTGGGGAAGGGATCAGGTCCTCTATTTCATTATCTTATTTCCATCCTTATCCTAATTCACAATTCTTCAAGCGCCAAGCCAAGATGAGTGGGGCTTCAGACGGTTGGCCGAAGAGGCAAAGAGGCCGAACGGATCAGTTTAATACCTTGATTCTTATTGTATACTTAATTTCAATTTGACATAGTTTTCCCCCCTTTTGATGCTGTCATGTTTCAGGTTGGTTTAATTTGTGATATTTATCACGTCGTGCATGCACGTTGTATTCCACGATCACAATTTCAGGAGAAATAAAAGCACAATTACAAATATTACATTAAATTAAGGTAAAAGAAGATGAAGCAGGCATTGCAAAAAATGTATAAGGTGTGACTTGACTTCTCTTCCGTGTAACCATGATGGATAAGCCCAAAATCTTGATCAAAAAGAATCTACAAAAAGAAAAACAGATTGCTGTGCATCCACTGTCACAGAGAAAACCTTCTGTCACACCTTCAAATGCTACCCTACCCTTCAACCTTCTTTCAAATTCTTGGCCATAAATTCCACCACCTCATCGCCTAGAGCTTTGTCAGTGAAGAAAGTAACCAAGAGCCTTGAACCATCATCAAGTGAGGTTAGAAACATTTCCTTCAACTACAAGCTACAAGAAATTATTCCAAAAAGTTACAGGGTTAAGGACGAGGGACTCACATGCAGTGCACTTTGCTTGCATCTTCCAGGGTTTGGTAAAACAAAGCCAGTTAAAGCAAGAAATGCAGAAACCCAAATGCATGCTGCCGTGAACCCTGTCCCTGTGTTATCAAAGCCAAATTCTTCGGAAAAATTTGAACGTAGTTCCCTGGTTTCACAAGCAAGAATTCATGAAAATGAAGGAGATAACTCTTTCAGTTCCTACTTTGATTTGCCATCTGAGTTGTTTAAATTCAGCAGCCATAATTCATAATCCCTGCTTACGTGCCAGAGACAGGGAAATTAACGTCTTTTTGGAAGCACAAGGCGCTATTGAGTATACGATATATATATTAAAGATAATTCTTTCAAAAATCAAGTCAATAATATATAGCAGATACTTTTGTTAAGTTTTATCAATGTTATATGCAGTTGTTTTTACGTGAGCTACGTGGATGTTAACTCTTTATATGGTGTACCTTGTTTGATATAAGATCTATATAAATATACAAATTGATCGCACAAAGCCTGAAATCACGCACAAACTACATAGTGTAGTCTGAATCTCTGGCATAGTGTAGTCTGAATCTCTGGCTATGATACTGTCTCCACTCTCCACAAAGTTTGATATATGCAAATGCAACTACCATGGAAAGGAGCTTCATGCTTTATCTTCATCTAAACAAATACAAAATGACTTCACTTTTTTGAGAGTTAGTGTGGTCTTAATTGGATCGCGCATCTGATAGATAACTCACTAATTTCACTGGAAATTGCACTGTAATATAACTTAGGTGTATGTATTAACATTTTCAACACATTTTTAAGACAGTGAAGAACAGTTTATAAATTACAACATCCTTAGTCTTAATAGGGACGTTACAGTATTAAATTATTGTAGGATAGAAAACTCTCTCCTCTCCTTGCAATTACAGAATACTAATACGTAGCACTAAAAAATAACATTCCCTATTAGTATTAGTTTTACTAAGGTGCTATTTTTTAGTTAGAGGTATATGAAATAGAGACATCAAACGTGATTTGCCTTTTTAAATAAGTACACACTAAAGAGATTTGTTCATGGGAGTACAAAGGATTTGTTCATGGGCCTTATTTTTATTTGTGTTTTCATTGGGCTTGAAAGGAGCAGGTTGGGTCATTCTTTTGTTGGGTTGAAAGCCGAAACTAAAGTTGGGTCATTCTTTTGAGCTAAAGTGGGCGTTAATGAATGCGTTATATATGATCATGAGTTATGTGTGTAGTGTAAGTTGACAAGGGGTTTCGCTTCCTACACGCTTTTTCTAATACACCCAGCATGTACAGTGTAATATCGATTTTGTTCTTCTCGTAATCCAAAAGGCAATGAGTGTATGAATCCGTAAAGGTTCATATGGATTCATAATCCGTAAAAACCTTACGGATTCATAATCTGTACGAGTTAAAATTTTTTAAAATGATTTTTGAAATAATGGTCCAAGTGGGTGTCGAACCCATAACTTTCAATTACAAACACGATGCTCTGACCAAATGAGCTACTAGACCATTCATGTCAAAAACTAATTAAAATTACTATATATAACATTACAAATATTAATGTATATTTAATACACATAAATTTACATAATTAATTTTTATCTAATAATATTTTTCTTACATATATAAAATTAAAATTTCTAATATATATGAACCTATGATTTTATAAAATTAAAATTTTGATATATATGAACATAATATTTTTTAATTCAAATCTATAATTTTTAAAATATATTTTTAAAAATATATTTTCAAAAAATTTCGCGGCTTACTATAAAAGGGATAGATTATTTGTTGGAAAGCTTCATGTTTCATATATCGAAAAAATGGAAAATAAAAACTGAAAAACCTATGTATCAGAGAAAGATAATAACCATGCGGCTTACTATAAAAGGGATAGATTATTTGTTGGAATTTTAAGAATTAATTCACGTTAGACTTAAATTCAATTAGCCTTCCAGAAAAGACTTACATTCGATTATGATTTTTTACAAAATAAAATAAATCAAAATTGCTTCGCAAGTCCAATGAATTACTAATATCAACTTATAAATAATTTAAAAAACTAACATTACAAGTCAATTTTCTTAAGTAAATTTTCAGTGTAGTTTTGAATATTATATATTTAAAATCTTGACTTCATTAACTTATTAATTTACTTAGATATTTTTTTTTATAAAATTTAAAAGTTCTCACTATAAAATAAACTTTTGAAATATATCTGAAATTATACACACACACATATTGAATTTCAAAAAAACCTATATCAATTAAATAAGTTAACTCACCTCTTGAAAAAAAAGAGTTAATCATACGTTAAATTAAAAATAAAACGTTAATTAACTAGGTTGCATTTTGTTTAATCTAATCTTTGGGCTCTATGGCCCTTCTCAACAAAAACAAAAAACAAAAAACAAAAAATATATTTTTAAAAATATTTTATAAACAAAAAAC
>PYAF01004987.1:1533700-1547129 GCA_007407185.1 Glycine tomentella | reverse complement strand
AAAATTTTAATTTTATAAAATCATAGGTTCATATACATTAGAAATTTTAATTTTATATATGTAAAAAAATATTATTAGATAAAAATTAATTATGTAAATTTATGTGTATTAAATATACATTAAAATTTGTAATGTTATATATAGCAATTTTAATTAGTTTTTGACATGAATGGTCTAGTAGCTCAGTTGGTCAGAGCATTATGCTTGTAACTGAAGGTTACGGGTTCAACACCTACTTGGACCATTATTTCAAAAATCATTTTAAAAAATTTTAACTCGTACAGATTACGAATCCGTAAGGTTCTTACGGATTCGTAAGAGTAAGATTCTTACGGATTATGAATTCGTAAAGTTCTTACGGATTACGAATCTGTATGAACTTTTACGGATTCATACACCCATTGCCTTTTGGATTACGAGAAGGGCAAAATCGGTATTACACTGTACATGCTGGGTGTATTAGAAAAAGCGCTGGTGTAGGAAGCGAAACCCGTTGACAAGACCCTATTATTAATCTTGTTTTAGACATGCGTGACAAATTCCTCGTGGACAAAACCACTCTCAGCATAAAATAACAAAAACAAGGACAAGTTGTTAGCTAGTACATATTATAGAGGTGGTAAGAGTATCTGACACTCAAGGAAATATAACATAAGGTGGATTACAAGTATTATATGCAGAAAAATGGAACATAAATTAGTTTAGAAACTGAAAAGTGAATTAATTAAGAAAACACTAATACTCTACTACTATTATATAACAAATAAAACATTTAAACAATTAAGTATGTACAATATAAAAGCACTAAGATTATAAAATATATTGTTCTAGAATATGGAATTCGGTGATCCCACTCCCTCTATGACGTGCCTGCCTCCGTCATCAAATTGATTTCGTATCTTTTCATTCTTTTGGAGCAAAGCTTGGTGCTTACTTTGAGATAACCAGTGGGAAAGAGAAAACATCTCAATCACACTGGTATATTGGTTCATCAGATATTAACAGAAGGTGATGACCCCGTACTAAGATATAGGTCGTATGTAGACATAATAGGCAAAGTTGTACTCTCATTAACATGCAACCGTGGGCAGTTAAATCCCAAGAGAAAAAGTTCTGATTTCGTAGTCCCCTTGATGCAAGAAAAGCTATGCTTTTTCAATTGTTTACATTCTCATTGGTGGAGATGATGCAATCACACGAATGCTACATCTCCTCTTACATGCACCATGTCATCTACTTCTCAACCTTCTAGTCCTATCATAACCATATATCCCATGCTATAAATAACAAGCTAACTTTCCCTACCAAATCACTTCCAACAATGGCTGCAGTGTTATGGGTATTGGCTTTAGCTAGCCTCTGCTACCCGCTAGCCACAATCAATGCCCAAGCACCAACAGGTACACCCTCCAATTGGCAACCTTCAACCCCTTCAGCACCCTCCAATTTGCCAACCACAACCCCAAATGCACCATCTAAGTTGCCCTCCACAACCCCAAATGCACCATCTACATTGCCAACAACCACCCCAAATGCACCCTCTACGTTGCCCTCCACAACCACAGTTGCACCCTCAACATTGCCAACAGCAACTTCCCCCTCTTCTAGCACACCATCAGTAACCAAACAACAACCCGTTGTGGCTGCAACTCCTTCCACCTCAAAGAAACCACCAACAGCAGCAACTTCTCCCACTTCTACTCCAACAACCACAGCTGCACCCTCAAAATTGCCAACTGCAGCTTCCCCCACTTCTAGCGAAACACCAATCACCACTCAGGCTCCTGTGAATTCACCAGTTCCAAAAGCCACATCTCCAACATCATCTGCTCCTGTGAAATCACCAGTTCCTAAAACCACATCTCCAACATCATATGTTCCTGCGAAGTCACCAGTTCCAAAAGCTACATCTCCAACAACATCTGCTCCTGTGAAATCGCCATTTCCAAAAGCTACATCTCCAACAACATCTGCTCCTGTGAAATCACCAGTTCCTAAAACCACATCTCCAACATCATATGTTCCTGTGAAGTCACCAGTTCCAAAAGCTACATCTCCAACAACACCTGCTCCTGTGAAATCACCATTTCCAAAAGCTACATCTCCAACAACATCTGCTCCTGTGAAATCACCACTTCCAAAAGCTACATCTCCAACTACATCTGCGCCTGTGAAATCACCACTTCCAAAAGCTACATCTCCAACAACATCTGCTCCAGTGAAATCACCACTTCCAAAAGCTACATCTCCAACAACATTTGCTCCTGTTAAATTACCAATGCCCAAAGTTACAACTCCAACTTCTGCTCCTGTGAAATTACCTGATACCAAGCCTTTACCACCATCATCTGCTCCAGTTAAATTACCACTCCCCAAGGCTTTACCACCAACCTCCACTCCACTGAAACCACCAGTTCCCAAAACTACAACTCCAAAAATAGCTCCTGTGAAACCACCTGTTTCCAAACCTTTGCCTCCAAAAATTGCTCCATTGAAGCCACCAGTCCCCAAGGTTACACCAGCATTAAGTCCAAAACCCCCATCCCCCAAAATCCCACCCAAAAAAGCTCCTATTTCACCCCCTCCACTGCCATTACCACCAGCTGATGCACCACCATTGCCTACTCCAAAAGTATCCCCAACGCCATCCAAAGCACCAACACCAGCCAAAGAAACACCAGCACCAGCACCTGCACACAAAAAGAAAGCACCAAAATCATCACCTGCTCCCTCACCACTAAGTAACACACCAACACCAGCACCAATGCCAGCGGTTGAAACGCCAACACCAGCACCAGCACCTGAAGATGACACGCCACCACCCCCTCCCCACAGGCACAGGAGAAGAAGACACAAGCACAAGCACAAGCACGAGAGACACCATGCACTTTCTCTGGCTCCAACACCTACAACTATTATTCGGAGAAGTCCCCCAGCACCACTTGCTGACGATATTGCTACAACCGATTCAGAAGAGACACCATCACCAGCACCAAGTCCCAATGCGGTAATGTTTCCTTTGACCACTTACACTTAAATTACAATTACATACATTAACCACTAGTATATGTGTATCTCATGTTTTTCATTGTTGTTTACAGAATGATGCACACTCATACGATAGGCAAGGGAATATGTGGCCAAGTATTAATATTGGACTCGCTGTTGCCATTTTGTTATCTGTCATCGCTTGACACTTGCAACAGCTGCTATAGAAGTCTCATGAAGAACATGGATTCACTCTAATAAAGCGGTGGTTTGGTTTGCAAAACATATAAAATCAGTTAAATGTATAAAACTGAATAACCAAAAGTTATATATACCCAGTTTTTTTTATTATTTTTATTTCGTTCTTTCTTAATTAACGTGTATTGTGATCTTTGCTCAAAAATATTAATGATACAAGTTTTTGAATTGTTGAAACAACCAAGGAACGTCTGCTATATGCAGAATGTGAAAGTGTCTATATATTTCCTATTAAACTCGATCTATTTCTTTCTGCTATGCAGAATAAAAAAAAGCTTACCAATAGGAGTAAAACATATGACCCTTCAAAGAGTGGAGATAAAAAATAATTTTACATGGTATCTACTTCCTCACCAACCTTAGATTTTGTATTCTACAATTTCATACTAAATATCTCTTTCCTTATACATTTTGTAATTAATCACACTAGACAAACTTAAAAGAAAAAAGGCTTCCACAGACTTTTTTCTTTTAAGTTTGTATTTGTAGGACTTGGATCACTAGGCACAAAGATAGTTATACATAGCTTAATCGATCACAAAGGTTGTTCTTCATTGAACAAATTGTGTGATCACCTTGTAGGTGTTGAACGATTGCCATTATTTTGAGTGATATATTCTTCATTTGTCATCATGATGTTTGTAGACGTTCCCAAGCCACCATGATCTCCTTCTATTCCTTCCCCAACATATTGTTGCACTATCAACACTGAAGCAGTGGCTGCAAAATCTGATGAAGCTAACAAGTCCCCAATTGCCCCTAACTCTGGACACTCACTCCAATCAGTGAATCCTGCTGTGAATGGTGAAATAATTCCATGGTTTCTCCCAACTATGAAAAGGTCGTGCACATCATCCATTGACCTTATTGCTGCCACTGTCTCCTCCCCACTGTTGACCATTTTCTCAACATAAACAACTGAACCACCATCATCTGCATGACTTGTCCTAAACCAATGTATAAGCTTCTCATCAATTTGCTTCTGAGTGTCCTTATCCGTTTTCACTGTTAGTACACTTGGTTCATCATCAGGCTCGCCGCCACTATGACTATGACAATGCTTTACTTCTTCTACATGAACAAAACGCATCACAGTGAGGTTTATGGATTGATGTTCTGACATCCTCCATCCATAGCTCAAGGATTCTCTATCATCAGGCCCTCCAAAGAACAACACTGCCACATGGTGAGCCTTTTGATCTGGAGCCAAATAGTTGCAGGCATTGAAGCCTCTATCCACAAGGATCCCAACCGAGCAAGGCGCATTGGTCAGAACATTGCGGTTCACGGTGCGAAATGACATGTTCATGTCCTCCATTCCGCCATCAACCATTTGTTGTTTGTGGAAAGGGACGATTATGAAGGCCACACGTTTGTCCTGAGCCACATTGCATATGTCCTCATGCATGGTGGAGTAAGGGGAGATAACTGACATGGGCTGCACTGAGATGTGAGAAGCATGTTGCTCATAGTTTTCAAAGGCGTTGATTATGCGGTCAGATTGAGCTTGAGTTCTGTTATAGCCTCCATGGCCAGTTTGATTTGATTTCTTCTCGTGGTGATTGTGAACAACGAGTAATGCAGATGCATGGCCGGCGAGTTCGATCAAATGGAGCACGTAAATGCATATTGGAGAGTTGTCTGTGGGGTTAGAGGCGTCAAGGAGGTTAATCATTGTTGGCACATTTCGAGGGGTGTGGATGCACACCAGGACTCTGAACTCTGCGTCTGTTTGTGACATTTGAATATTTCTTCTTTTGTAAGGTATGATCCCCTTTGGTGGTTTGTATATAGCTGATATCCCAGGTACAATTATACCAGTCATTAGTATGGTTATAATCATCATCGATGCAAATGATTCGTCCGTCAAAACCTGTAATCAAGCAATTGATTGGGATGGTAGATATTGAGAAATAATTTGAATGAATATGTTTCATTGATCTGTAATGGTTATAGTGAATGAATAACTTTTGGAGTGAAATTAAGAGATATATGCATGTTAGCTAGCTTGAACAACATATATACCTTCCGATCCTTGCCAATGTTAAGCACAATAACTTCAATGACGCCTTTTGTGTTCATGAGCAAGCCAAGGACTGCTCCTTCACGAATTGACATTTGATAATAGACTGCAGCGACCATAGTACCAACGATTTTGGTAATGCAAGACACAGCAATAAGACCGATCAAAATAGTCCATGAGTAGAACCCTTTGAGGAGTCCTAGATCAGTCTTGAGGCCACTAGTGGCGAAAAATAGAGGGAGCAAAAGTAATGACATGAAGTCCTCGATCCTTTCCACAAGAGTGAGTCCGAGTGGTCCATTTGGGATTGTCAAACCAAAAATATATGCTCCAAAGATAGCATGTGTTCCAATAGCATCTGTGATCAGACCTGAGATCATGACACCTGATAGTATCAGGCAAATATAGAAATCACTGAATGCTTCACCCTCCGGTGTTTTCCTTATTATCCACAAGATCAGAGGTCTCACAGCAAAAACATTAAAAGCAATAAACGCTGCACATGAAACGAAAACCATCACGATGGACAGAGAAGGTTTCTCATTCTCTACCATAGTAATGGACATAAGCAAGAGCATCCAAGAAATAAGATCATTAACGAGCGCAGATGAAAGAGCAACCCTTCCTAACTCTGTGTTGATGAATTTGAACTCTGCGAGGATTCTGGCAAGAACGGGAAATGACGCAACAGAGAGAATAGCACCAAGGAATATGATGTAGGCGTTACTTGTATTATCTTCTTCCTTGAGTCTGATAAGAAAGACGGCGAAGAAAGCTCCTACTGAGAAAGGCAAGATCATGCCAAGAACTGCTATGGCCACTGCTTTTCTACCTATTCTTCTTAATGCTGATGCGTCCATCGCCACTCCCGTCAAGAACATAAAGTATAGGATACCAACGTTTGACATTGTTTCAATCAACATCCTACTTCTGTCAGGAAAAACTGCATCAAAAAATACTCTGTTTTTCCCAAGAATCGTAGGACCCAATAATATGCCTCCCTACACGTACACGTACACATGCATGCAACATTAATTAAAATGATTTGTTAACTAACTATATAAATTAAATATGAGAAAATTAATATATGGCAATTAAAGGGATCACTAACCAACATTTCAGAGATAACGCGTGGCTGGCGAATGGGCTTGAGTAAGAAGACAAATAAACGGGTAACAATGACAATCAACATTAATTGCAGGATGAAGAGAGGGAGAGAATATTTCAAAGGGTCGTCCTTACTCCATAGCCCATCCGTTGTTATCATGGTTGCTGAATAGCATATTATTTCTGTTGTTTTGTTTACTCTAAACACCATCCCTGGTTCTGCCTTGTTCTTCGATACCAGCCACTTCCTAATGTTTGGTTTCTCAAATGTTGTCTTTTGCTCTTTTTCTTTTGGATGAAAACTAGAAAGAGAGAAATCTCACTCGTTCGTTCGTTTTGTTTTGGTGGTTATCCACTCAAGTGGGACCTCTACTTAATTTTCATGGCGTATGTTCCGGTCTCTATTTTAAGAACTATGTTGGGGTCTCAACTTCATGAGCACTTGGGGGCACATGTGGGATTAAGATCCACTCAATTTGTTATGCGTTATTTATTTTTTATTTTTTTTAATAAAAAAAACTGTATTAGGAATATTGATGTAAAAAGATAAAGTGACGGAATTTTATAGTGCAATAATTAAAAATTGAAGATCAAAATCCCGCATCGACTATAATGAAGAAATAAAACATGTAAATTAAGTAGCTAGGATGCATGAAATGAATAAGGCCTCAAGTTTCTGTGAAATAGTCAACAAGATAAAGATTTTGAATGCATGCATTACATAGTTAACAAGGAAATATACTCATTGCCCCAACTCCCAAAGATGAAAATGCACTATTAAATATGTTAACATAATATATACAAGATAAGGTTTCATTAGATATATAAAGTTTTTTCTTTTAAGCATAAGATATAAAGGTATTCTTTTAGAAGCTAGCATTAAATATAAAGTTAAGTTAACATTCATTGTAGTATATCAAAAATAGAGAAATTAGAGTTAGTTGATCCATATATAACTTGTCCGACCAAATAAATAAAAAATTGAATTTCGTTATAAAATAGAGAAAATGCACTTCATTCAAAAGATCTGATCTTATCATCCCAAAATATTAATGTATCAGTGCCAAAATTTAGTTACAAAAATTACTTTTTCTTCACTATAATATTATCATCCCAAAATATTAGTGACAAACTTATTAAAGATTAAATATGAATTATTTCATCACTAATGTTTTTTTTTAAAGTGAATATTGAAGTAATCAAAGAGTGAATTGAATCAGAATATTGTGCAAATATTTACATCGATGGTCTAGTAATTGTAATTGTACTTGTTAGAACTTTGCTCAGAGATTAATGACTAGTTTCTATATTAAAATGTAAAGATTGTACATATATATATGGACAAAACGAGTAATTAATCCTAAATTAAATGCCAGTGTCATTTAGTAAGAAAAGTAAGTTTATGCTTTTTAAGCCGCGTGTGGAGATAAGGAAAAGGGTAATGAAATTAAAGAGGTGTGGTCTAACAAATATAATTAATCTTTCACAACAACAAGGTGAATTAAGATTTGAATTTGTGATGAAAGAAATGTTTATATCTAATATCTGATCTTATCTCAAAATAAAATTATCTTCAAAGGAGATATATAGATGGGAAAACTAAAAAAAAAAAATAGTAATGAAAAATGGATTCAAAGCATAACGAGACAAAACTTACTTATATAAGAAATATAAATTTATAATAGAGGTGCCGGTGCCCGGTGGTGAGACCCACACTCATGTCATCTGATTCTCTGTGGTTCGTTGAAAATTAATTCCGTTGGGTAAAGTATAAAACGCTGAGATGAATTTTAAGAAATATTATCTACCATTCGGTGCAATCGTGCGCTCTATTAATTGAGACTGAGAAGGCCATTTCAAATAGCAATAGAAATGGAAAAAAGTAAAAAGTAATTATATAAAAAAGAAGTTTAAGTATGAAAAGATACAAAAGTATGTAAGCTACATTCCACAAGCAAAGTATATCCTCTTGGAAGCAAAAGGACGTTTGGAAGGAGACAACAAAAAGGCCATTACCTATAATTAATGAAATACGTACACATTACATCTTTGTGCTGCATGTAACTAACTGGAGACTACTCCCTAATCTTCCATTCAAAATACATGTAAATTATAAAATTCTAACATGCATATTAATATCCTAATACATATTATTCAATCTAAATCTAATTAATTAGCTAGGCAGGCTCATAACTTCTTCAAGATCATCATCTAACGACATATAAAATTCGTCTAGCCATGAAAGCTCAGTTCCGCAGTCATCCTCATCGCTGTAACAATTTACACCTTGTTGGGATTGACAACTTTTCTTTTCATAGGCTTTGCACAATACCCATTTGCTCCTACATTGATCCTGTATTGCATAACGTACATTAGAAAATTCTTAGCACAAATATTTAGTTCTTCAATTTGCCATGTAATTAATTAATTAATTGGCTTAATATAAATTTTAATAATTAGTCATCACTTACAGCTTTTCGTCTTCCGCGAGTACTTGCACAATTAGATGCAGTAGTTGTGTTAAACCCGGATGAGCAAATATGATATTCTTGCATGACCCAATTGGTTTCAGTGCCTTGTGGAGCTTCACCAAGATTGAACACAAGGTACTTCTTGATCCCCACTTTTTCAGAAGAGGATACTATTGGTTCTACGGCTCCTATTTCCTTCCAATACCCATTTTCTGTGGATCTGTTCTCCTTCACTTTGGTGAAGAAATAGTGTTGATTTCCACTTGACAACGCCTTACCTACTTATACATAAATGTACAGCACAAAGATATAATGAATATAAGTAAAAGGCATGGGTGTGATTTCTGTTATTTGTTTTGGATCCATCTATGCATGCATATGGTTATATGATTAGTTATATATATATATATATATATTGAAAAATTGAACAGCAACATAATTAAGCAATGATATTGAGACATACATACCATTTAATTCCCATGGATCAAGCAGAGAGAGGTCAAGCTCTGGAATGATGTTGGGATGGCATGGTAGAGAAGCCTTGGAACAGAGAAAGTGAAGGACGAGTTCTTCATCAGTCGGAGAGAAGCAAAAGCCAGGAGGAAGGTTGACACTTCCACAAGCCATCATTTGGTTAATTTTAGTTTGTGTGGAGTGGAGGACTTTGGCAATTAGGTCAAGTTTGTCAAAGTATATACTATATATAGTTAAATAAAGTGAGATAGAGAAATTTTGGCTGATTATGATTTATGATTCAGAAAAAGAATTGAGTTGCTAGAAGAAAGTCGGCGTTTGGGTGGAATACCACCAAAGAAATTAAGTAGGGCCCAGGAAATAGGCCATGGAAGCCAACAATAGAAATTGCATTGTTAGTGATAATTTAACATCAAGTAATTGTGCATAATTATTTGAGTTAGGGAGGATAAGTACTACGGGAATATTAAGACCTGCCTTATCTGCATGATTCATGTTTCCTCCTTTTTTTAACTGTCAATCTCTAGTTCCCTCCCACTTGCTACCATAATCCATGAAGGCATGACGATTAGGTTTCCTCGTCAATTAGTCTATTGTAATATTTGTACATATATAGGAAATATGATTTCCTATTTGCACGTTATTTCTAGTATTACTACTTAAAAAGAGCAGTCTTGAATAGTGTGGACAGTCTATCGATGACTAGAAAGATGTTCCGAAATTTAAATTGGTCTCAAAGTAGGTGAAAAAATGAAAAAATTATAATAAATCGTGGGACGAGTCAAAAAATAGGAGTCATGTGCATATAATTTCGGCTTTGCTTTTTGAATGATTTACTTAAACCACGGTAAAGTAATTTTTAAATTTAACCTCCATAAAAAACTAGATGCTATTTACTGTACAAATTAAGATGGGTTAGAACAAGTTAACTTTCTTTGTTGGGCACAAAATCTTAAAAAGGTTAATTTAGTGAACTCTAGCTAGCTTCAACATGGTCAAAATCCGACAACTTTTGAAATAAGACTAATCAATCCAGATTGGTGACACAATATATTAATCTTAATATTATATAAATAAATTGTAAAATTAAAAAGAATATAACTATAATTAAGGTATATGTTACAGTACATATTTTAAAATAAAAGATATCAATATAAATATAATATTATGTCAAACAAAACATAATTTATTAAGTTAAACTTTTTGACTATTAATAATTTTTTTTAAAATTATAGTTTTTTTTTAAAATAATTCAAACTCATCCTAAAAATAATATGCCAAATATAATTTCTTAAATTCAAACTCGTCAAAACTCCCTTCAAACTATGTCTGTGAAACGGGACAAGTCATCAACCCAAAAAAAAAACTATTTGGACAATCTCTTATTTATATATTTATTGGCCGTTAATATGAGATGGTACAATTTTTAATCTGCAACATCTCATATTTGATATAAATAATTAAGTTGTGGATAAACATGGGCATGAATAAGTAGTATATGCTTATTAATTTGCACCTTTAATTCTAACTATTTACTAACCACTAGTATATGCTCAATGGTGGGCCTTTGACATCAGAAAATGGTTTCTTTACATGGTTTGAACTTTGAATAGCATGTGTCATAAGTGTTCTTGCTCACCTTCGCCCAGGCATGAATCATTTTAACCGAAGCTATTGACCAAGTGTTACGGGCAGTTGATATTTGTACCCTAAAGATAAAATCATTAAAATATAAAGGCAACCCATTTGAAATCTTAATTATTGCAATTTGCACCGATAGAGGAGGATTTACGTGGTAATTAAAGATTCTGAACGCTTAATTAGAGGCATTGTTTTTTCTTGCTGTTCACATTCATAAGAAATATATCATGCACATTTAACAAGAAAGTCCCTTTGTTCATTTTTCCCCTTATTTTCCGCTTCTTAATTATGAAAAGAAGCACCTTCCGATCCGTAAGTTCTGCCAGCTGCACCCACTAATTATATTAGCATCAGTCCCATTCTCGTATTCTTCCTTCCACCAACTTCGATTCCTACTACTACTTCTTCATCTATTTTTAGCAACATGGTCTTATGAAAATTAAATTAGCGTTATTCTAGTATACTTAATCAGACAAATATAACAAACACACATAATTTTGTTGCATTATGGTGGATGGTTTTGTGGCTTAGTATCTGATTCATTAACCATCATTACGCTTCATTAAAGGATAAAAGTTGATGAGATCTTGCGTCATGCATTAGTTGCTAGGTCATGCACCTTTTGCCGGCACAATGTTAGATTCAGAAACAAGTGTTTTAATTCTGCTTAATTAATTTTATCGTCATGCCACTTGAACCTTAATTAACCCCTTGTAAACTATGGCCGGCCAAGAAATAGAAACCATATATCTATAATTAATATTATAGGGGAACAGTGGCATTTCTAGATAGCAATGTGAACATCAAAAGCTTCTCTAGCTACTATTTCACCTTCTATCACCATTTCAATTTTTGACGAGAAGGCTTTTGTTGTTTACTTTGTTTTCCACAAGAAAGACTTTAAGTTCACATTCTTTGTCATTTTATAATCACCATCCCAACAATTGGGTCACTTAGATGGCTTGTTTTTTCATCTATCCTTTTGGAATATTGACGACTGTGTTTAAAACAATAATTAAGAAACCTTGACGCTGAAATTTTAGTATTAAAAATTTAGTCATTTTCAAGATAACTGGTTAAGTGTTTATGGGTGAGGGGCTTCCATATATGGAAATTACATTGAGTTTCAACTAACATGAGAGACATGCATGAACCCCTTAAAGGGAATATCGGAATAAAACTTAATTATCTACTATTTATTAATTATTTTTCAAAATAATTATAATCAAACATGCAATCTTAAATAAATCAAACTCTTTACATCTTAGTTGGAATAGAATAAATAAAAAGTTAATTATTAATTATTAAATGTAATGTTGAAAAATGTTTTTTAAAATACTAAATATGTTTAAAAATATATTATATATAAAAATTTTGTAGAATAGGTAATCATCCATCACCTAACACATAGATTAACCGGTACAAAATTATTTTAGTTTAATCACACGAAAATACTTATGATGTAGAAAAAAAAACACCAACTATTCCTTTTTACAAGGGAATAGTAACTCTAACACGGTTAAATAGTGCAATATATTTATTTCGGTAACATTTGACTTAATTGATTATTTATATTTTAAAAATATTTTAATATTCAAATAAAAAAATACATTGTTAGAAACAAAAATAAAGTTGTTTGTTAATTTAATAATTTTTAATTTTATAATTATTTTAAAACTATAGGGATAAAAACATTTATAAAAAAAAAGCTTGTTTTGGGTATAAAGATTCAATTAACCACTA
The DNA here is from genome assembly GCA_007407185.1 of Glycine tomentella. Lineage (NCBI taxonomy): Eukaryota > Viridiplantae > Streptophyta > Magnoliopsida > Fabales > Fabaceae > Glycine > Glycine tomentella. The sequence goes on along the minus strand of PYAF01004987.1, from coordinate 1,534,424 downwards.
TAAATGAAAGATTTTTTTCCCTCTCTTTTAATTTTTTTTTATTATTTAGAAATTCTCTTAAATGGTGTTTGATAAGAAGAAGAAACACCCCAAAAAAATTAAGAAAAATATTTCCTTCATGCTTTATTTTTCCTTTTTTTTCCTTTCAACAAACAAGAAAATCCTTGTTTCACGTATAATAGTAGGCTATGGAATGGAATTACGATTGGACTAATAAAAATTATTTCTCCCTTGAATATTTAGTGCGCCTTTCTTATTTGTAGTGGTTATTTTTCTGCCATTAATAGTCTGCATGTGGGGTTATGTGGATTACATAAAGTAGTAACATTTTCTAAATGAAATTACTACAAATAAGAATTACTACGATCGAATAAGAAAGGCATACTAAATTCAATGGAGAAATCACTTTTAATAGTCCAATCGTAATTCCATTCCATGTCAATGTCAATTTTGACATCAAATTAATCAATAAAAGAATAATGAATTGCTAATCAGATGGATAGTTTTATCGTAAAAATTAATATCAGACTAATATTTTAACATGTATAATGCAAAAGATAAACGTTTATTTTATATAACAAAAGTTCATACTGAAAGAATAGTTTTAAATATATAAATTAAATTATAATTAAAATGTGTAATAAATAAATATTTTTTTTAATATAAATTAAATTTAGATTTTTATAATTAATTTATATTGAAATACAAGGTTATTTTTAACTAT